>ML807402.1:337316-352162 GCA_009831015.1 Picea engelmannii
GCTAGGTTAGTTAGGTTTGCAATTTAGAGATAGTTTGAAAGAAGTTTAAGGCATAACAAGCTTCAAAATCATTCATAGACTAGTGCCTTGGGTTAATGGAGTCAACTTGAAGTGAGACTAGTGTTTTAGGGAGGAATTAAACTTAAAGACAAGAGAGCTAGGGTTTGATGGTGTTGCTATGGGACGTCTCCCTTAAAGACAAGACAAATTGCTTAGGGACGTCTCCCTTGGACTAGCCCTCCTAAATAGAAAGAGCCCCCCATCGAGGTGACAGTGGGTGGGGAAGCTCCTGTTATGCCGGTTTCAAGCCCTGACTCAAGCTATTTAGACCTTTCCTACAAACCGTGCGATAGCAGGTTCCACGTAGTGTTTTAAGTGAGAACCGTTAGTATTGTAGGAAAACAAACGCTCATGCAAATCCTTTAGAATGTAAGAGTTAGTACCCAGGACAAAATCGATCTTGAAAGGACCCAGCCATAATTCTTGAAACTTCGAGACAATTGATAGCCCTTTAAAGTATACAATTAAATCATCAAGATAGACATGAATAACCTTACCGATCAAATCGTCAAGAGTTATTTGCGTAGTACTTTTAAAAGTGGAACATGCATCGGATAATTCAGAAGGCATATGTTCATAATTCAAGGTACCCCAATGAATAATAAAGGTGGTTTTGAATTGATATGCCCCTTTTACCTTGATTTGATTGTAACCGAAAAAAACGTCAAGTAAGGGCATCATTTGTGACCCTGCAACTTGCTGCAAAATTGTTTCTATGTTAGGGAGAGGAAATTAATCTTTTATAACAACTCAATTTAATGCACAAAACTCAACACATAATCTAATATGACTAGTCATTTTCTGAATAGGAGCCAAATTGGTAACCCATTCAGAATACTTGACCAGAACGATGATTCTAGCCTTCAAGAGTTTTTCCAATCCATTTCAAATAGTTTCTTCCAATGCAGGGTTGGTAGGTTTTTTTTTTGCCTAACTAGTTTTATGCCTTCCTTGATGGGGATGGCATGTTGTATGAGAGAGGGATCAAAACCACGAAGATCCTCATAATACCAAGCAAAAACATCTTGAAATTCACCAAGCATCTTGGAAAACTTCATTTTCTCTTCATCAAAACATTGGACACCTATTTTAACATTCTTTGGAGACTCATGTGTCCCAATGTTCAAGGAGATGGTTTTACCCACCTTCCTTTTCGACTCCTCCTCTTTATGTTTCTCTTTATTTCCTACATCACTCGATGAAAATGAACTCTTTAGAGGATTCAAGCCTTTTGGAATCTTGTTATCTTCTATGGATATAATTTCCTTGGGCTTATAAGGTTCATTTCGAAAGAAAGCGCAGATTCTCTCATCACTAGGGAAGACCTGCCAAGATTATATATTGTCAGGGATATGTGGATGATATAGAGATTGAAAATTACAATCAGGTTTGTGTGGCAGAAGTTGTTGATTAGGAGAGGCTGGAAAAACAACTAATCGATCATCCATTGAGTTCAATTCCCTCTTAACATGAGTAATGTTGAAAGATAATAGGTTCAAGATGAGTTCCCAAACAATTTGGGTGTGTCATTTCATCAACTTGTTGCTATGAGAGTATATCTTACGTACAAGGTTCACAACAAGCTCGGGATCTCCAAAAACTGTAAGGTGACCACAACCTAGATTATAGGAATTTTCAATGCCTAATAATAAAGTTTCAAATTTAGTGACATTGTTTGTGCAAACAAACTCCAACCTGTAATAAAAGTTATGCATGTTTCCCACAGGAGAAATCAAGATAATGCCAGCTCTGTTACCTTCACTAGAGCATGAACCATCAAAGTGCATGTGCCACATACCATCATTTAAATCGATCTGTTCCAAGGGAATGTTATCCTCCTCGGAAAATATGGAATACACCCCTAGGTCCTCTTCGATATAGTTCACATCAGGTTGTGGGACACTCTCTATGTATGGTGAAATCCTTCCCTCTCTAAGGACTATAATGTTTTTACCATTCCAAGGAACGGATAAGTGTGTCCCGTCAAGTGAGAGGTATCCACCCGTCAAATCTTTCCAATCTCTTCCCAAGATGATTGAGTAATTTCTTACTGGCATATCAATTACTTGAATACTAAGGGTTGTCCTTATTTCAGGGTGTGCACACAAAACTGAGGTCACATCTTTAATCTCACATATGGTTGTTTGTTGTAGACTATTATAATAGAGCATGCTTTTGGCATTTTTGTTTGTACAAGACAAGCCTAGTTCTTCCATAATAATCTTCGACATTACACTTGGGCCCGAACCACCATCAATGAGGAAACAATGGGGGATTTTATCCATAATATTTACATAAATATAAAAAGGAGGATTTTTTACATGGTATCTAAAGTTATGTACACCTACTTTATTTACAGACGAATCCTCTTCATTTACCTCTTCAGAGAGGTTGGCTACAATGGAATCTTTTCTTCCATGAATTGTTTCAGATGCCTCTGTTGTTCAGGGATGACAACCATGTCCAGAAGGGTTGCATCTGCTTTGATGTTGTCCAATTGATTTAGGATATTGTATTTGGAAGAGGGGAGAGGGGAAGTAATTCCTTGACTCTCAGGAACCTTAGGAACCTGAACAGTAGTAGCTGGTGAGGATGAGCTCAGGCTAGAATAATTGTGGGGATCATATTTTCCTTTAGGAGTGTAGGATTTGTTCCTAGTATTGATGATCATGACATCTTTTGGATCTGCAAAATCTAGGAGAACGATGGTAGTTTCTGGTATTTTACCAAATATATTATCTATGGAATTCTTCTTTACCTCACATGTGGTTTCCTCGTGGTGTTCCTCGCAAAAGTTACACCAACTTCGAAGCATGATAGCTTTAGGCTAAAAATTATTTTCAATTGGATTTATAAAGGGAGGTGTAGAAGAGGATGAAGCTCCAGGGGTGAGAGGGGAGAAATTTCCTTTTTGCTCATACTCTATCATACAATTATTCATATATTGTACTTGTTGTAAGAGGGCGGACATGTCTATCTATTTAACCAATTCTCCCTGAGGAAGATATGTTATTTTGAGTCGTTCTTCATACTCCAAACATGTATGCAGAGCAGAACTAAGGTTATCAATGTATTTTTCCTCAAGTCTATGACTATAGGGGGAAGGTAATGCATTGTAGTAATGCATGAAAGTGGCTTGGTTTTGAGGTCGAATGAGTTCATGGATTTGATTGTATAACTTAGTGAAACGCAAGTTGAAGGACTTGATGGTCTCACCATTCTTATAGGTGATGTTATTGTACTCCCATAACTGCTCAGCTGGGCTTTTAGGTTGCCCATAGGTGGATTTGAACCAGTATACTAACTCCTCCCAAGTAGACAAAATATTAGGAGGAAGGTCAAAGAAATCAGCTGCAGCCTTTCCTTCCAAGTAATTGACAAATAATTGCATGCAAGTATCATTTCCATTGTCTCTTATGTTGTGGTAGGCATTAGCAAATGCCACCAGGTGTTCATTTGTAGTGGCAGTGTTGTTTCCCGAAAACTTGGGAAGATGCTCTTTGAATTTAGGAAGTGGGTGAGTAGTAAGTGCTAGGTTAAGAGGAGAGGAAAAATGCCACGATGTGGTTGTAGCATCTTCTTCAAACTGAAAAAGATCATACTTTTTAATGACTTTGGTGGGATTTGTGGTAGATTGGATAGGGATATGGTGGCTATATAAGCTACCAATCACTGACGAAGCGGAAGACTGAGAAGAGGAAGCACTTCTAGTGCCACCAGAGACACCACTAGATGCCATCTTGTGGATGATAGGTGAGGAAGAGAAAGACGAACTGGATGAATCAGACAAGGTTCTCGTTAGAACACTTTGTTGGGTAGATAACACAATGCTCCTTCTTCCTATTTCAGAAATAGGATTAATTTCAAGTGATAAGCCTCTTCTTCTCCTAGAAACATGAGGGTTTAAGGACATGAAATAAGGCCAAGGTTGAAGGAACAAGAAGGTTATTGATGATTTATAATTTGTCTACATATAGCTTCCCAACATTATTGGGCACTAATGTCTCGTTCAATTGTTTCCCATGAATGATTAAACTCAGCCCGAGTATTATCAGTGTCTAAAATGGTGTTAAACAAATTCAAAGAAATGTTGGTCTGATCTTGAAGATTGCGCTCAATATTGGATTACCTTGCAACAGGTACAGTCATTAATAAATAAAACAGTTAAAGAATCAATATCATAAAAATAGATGTATTCGATGATAATCGAGCATAAAAATCAACCATAGATATATTGAAGATCTCCCCAATATGGTCGCCAAATAAATGTTGAGGAAAATATATGAAATGATCTTACTCAAGCATTTTCAGATCTTTCTTGGATAAATAAATATAGACGAGAATATCACCCTATGTTTATAGCCATCAAAATTAGTATCCTAATTCACAAGTTTTGATTACAAGTGCTTAGGATGGTTTTTTTTTATAAATAAAATCTTACTGAAAAAATCATTATTTATGTAATTTTCTTAATATAATAGATGTTGAAATAAATATAGAAACAGAAGTAAAGACACCAAGTCAAAAATCAAAACAGATGAGACATAAAGAAATCATTTATTTCATTCCAATTCAACAAAAGAATTGTTCTCTTTACAAAATTTCCTGAGGAAGTTTTGGACCAAAGTTAAACTTAGATGTCCCCGATGAAACATACAAAAGGACTCTGACAGAAAGTAAAAACCTGAACTTTAAAATCTGGATCATCTTGCCATAGATTGTTTCCCACTCGACTCTACACAATAGCCTTCATCAGTCATGAAATGTAATTCACAAATAGACAAGTCTACACAGACTATCAAAAATAGATCAACACCTCTGAAAAACAAGTGTCTGAATGATGTAATTCAACCCTGAATCTTGTTGTCTACAATAGGACCCTGCTATCATAAAAGAGAATTAGGCTTCCAATGGATTAAATAATGAATGAAAATTGAATTATCTCAACAAAAACTCAAAGAGCATACCTTAGTATGCTTCTTCTATATCTCATTGTGTTCCTCCTTTTCCTTTTGCCTTTAAGAAAATTAGAATTGGTTGAAGTAGTTGAACTACTTCTTTAGTTAAGTTAACTAAAACTCAACCAAATTTTTAGTTAAGGGGGAAAAGTGATAAAATCATATTAATGGTTTTAAATAAATAATAACTAGTAGGTGGGACCCCTTGTGACTCCCTTTAGTTCTTTAACAATCATAACATGCTAGTTAGTCAAACAAAACATCCCTCCTTGTGACTCCCATCATCACTTTCATATTTTGACAATTTTTATCAATGATGATTGAAATTATTTCCAAAAATATATTACCCATATATCAAAAAAATAGTGTGTTGTCCAAAAATTCAGAAGTCAACTATTCTCAACAATTAATAAATAAAAACTTAAGATCCATATTTTCCACTCTGGGAGGCAATCTTTCCTTTGTTGTTGTTGTCGCCTTTTGATCTCTCTGAATTTGCCTTAGGCTGTGTGGAGCCTTTATGCCTAAACTCACTGATAACATGAGAGAAATCATCTCTCAAATGCATGTGGGAGGACACGGATTTATCAGAGTCATTTGAGGGTGAGGAAGGGGCAGCAGTGGATTTTCCTTTGTCAGGAGCATGGCAGGCCTCGGTTTTTAACATGTTTCTTGCATGGGAAGACTGTACTGGTGAGTGGACAAGAGAAACTTGGACAATTTGATTAATAGGTGGAGGAGCAAGTAGAGACAAGTTAGGCCAGCCACTATGTTGGGAGACTGTCGGGTGGACAATCTCTTGCCATTCGTCGTTTTCAAGGACTTCAGGTTGCAGAGAGACATGAGGAGGAATTGGGATACCAGGGACCTGTGTGTCTTGGAAGGGAGGCCTTTCAGTCCTGGGCTGGACCACTCCTTGCCCAATCCAGTTAAAAAACCTAGCTTGAAACAGTTGGCCTAACTCTTATGAGTCTGCATCAAAGTGTATAGAGAATCTTGGCCTTATAGGGCCCCTGTTCCAATTTCCTCTTCTTCGGTTACCCCGTCCATGGCTACCTTTTCTGAAAAAGCTCATCCCTGTATGGATTATTGATTAGCAAATAGTTTCTTTAACAACCATACGTGACAACTCTTTTAAATATGAAATAAAATTTGGCTCGGCAATTTATCAGACTCATGCAATCCAATCCATAAAAATCGTTTAATACTTTTCAATGAGAAAGGAGTGAACAAGGGTTATGGGATATGTGAGGGGTTGTATTGAGTGAAAAATGTTAAAAAGAGGGGGAAAAGATCATGATTATTGCTCACAGACATCAAACAATAAATTGTGTCGTAAACCATAAGAATATATCACTGTAATTCATCCCTGTGCGATCTCTTTAACTGTCGCAATACAAAATTTCACTTAACTATAATTAATTTTAAGAATAGGGTGTGGATAGTGAATATGGGAAGGCGAGGGGAATTGTAATGTGCGAAAGTGAAATAATGGTAGGGAAAAAAAAGTGAATATTGTTCGAAAAACTAATTAAGTAATCCATAAAAATAATTATGTATTCAATACAACTATTCCAGCACCAATTAAACAATTATTGTGACCAATTAAACAATTAATGTGTGCTAAAACTTGTTCATTATCCCACATCCAATTTCTTTAAAAACTTTCAATTAACACAGTGTATAATCATACTCAGAATCGCCATGACTTTCACCCATCTTGTTAAAGGAATTTTGTTTCTTTTCATTTCCTTCCTTTTTATATTTAAAACAAAATCCAAGAAATACGCAGTCATACTACTTCAACTCTATTCAGCATATAAACAAAACATCAACCACTGCCCATAATTGTAATTTCTCAAATCAAACATAGACACGGGTCTTTTCCTGAGTTGAACAGACTCTTTTAAAACATGATCGATTACATTCTTTTGACAATATTAATAGTTAAATTTGCAATGAAACCATACTACCAAAACCTCGTGCTCATCTCTGATGGTGCAATAAAACAAAAATATGCACGATGTCTCCATAAATCATACACAGTAGACATCCAGGTCACAGTCATCAACTCTTCAAATTGCAATAATCTCGATCGGGAAAATTAAACACACAACAATCACTACTTCAATTTATACCACATTGTAGGAACCCACAGACCAACACATAATGCAAAGAGGCATCTCTGTGACTGTACATATCCAATTACTCCCAATCATACCATTTATAACAATGTTGAGTTATTGATTCAATTGTCACAACAAAAAGAGGCAGCGACGGTATGCCCATCATCATTTCCAATTACAACTTTCCAATCAACCCGATCAAACAAAGACGAGCCAACAATCAAAACCATTGTCAATACTACTCAACAAACTTATGACAGTCAACGAGATACCCGACAAAGTGCAAGGGGTTGAGTTTATCAAAATCGAGCTCTGTAACCAATGAACATAAGAAATAATCAAGGGTTTGCTTGGTCAACAAACACAGGGAGACTGGAGGTCAACCATATCGATAGTAGGTGAGATACCTTTGAGACAAGCAGGGTGGAACCATAAGCTTCATAACTGTTAGCCTTGTAAAATAGGGTGATATTTCAACACCACATAGGGTAGGCCACGATGCAGAGGAGCAAAGGTTTCTTACTGGAGAGTAGCCAATACCAAGAACGCGTAGAGACATAACCCTCACGCCTTTCAAGAGACGAATCATTTAAAAATGCCAATAGAAATTCAGACCCAAGTACTACCAATTAATCCTAAAGCATACTTCTTGGCATAATGGCCACCCAATAACCAACTGTGTTGATTCCCAGACCACAAAATAAGACCACGAACAGGTGAAAAAGATATGTAGTGACCAAGAGGTGGTTTGAAACATACACAACAACCCCATAGAACCGAATACAATTGGATATGGTTACCATAAATGTGAGAAGGAAGACAACGAGGATCAATAGAGAGAAACCCTCCAACAAAATACCACAACAAAGAGCAATCATAGTTCCACCACACAGAACAGTCAATGAAATCACAACTCCAACCATCGATTTTCAATTTGCAATGAATAACACACATAGTCATTCCAAAGAAAACACCATGTGTTTACACAGTTGCCAATCTCAAGAAAACACAGACCAACACATTACCGAGCCAACGTTCATTTCATACACAAAGCAAATTCATAGATGGGAGAAAAGAACCATACATGTAATCAATGGATTTAAAAATGCAAGTTGGTTGTGCAGTTCCTTCCATGCCTAATCTCGGAGCTTAACCATGGCAAAACCAAAATGAAAAATAACCATGCTAGGGTGACGGCCCAATGGGAGAAGTATGGAGTGTCATGCATTTACTGCACATCACTTCCATCCTCCATATCATTCAATTACGTAGTACACGACATCCATCCAAACCGTTAATCCATGCATCGAAACTTGCACACATTGCTTTCCATTTGCACCACCCAATCCAAATTAACTATTTCCAAAACCATACAATTACATATCTCAAATGCTTCCAATATAACTCAATACAAATCATACAACCACTAACATTTCTATATAGGACTAACATCAATTTCTTTAAATTTCAATTGCACATAGTATAGCATAGCATAGCATAGTTTCCCTTCTTTGATTTTTTTTTATATTTCCCTTGTTGTTACTAACATGTGTCTTATGCAAGTAATGAATCATGGAAACAATAACAATGTAATAATAGTGAATATAAGCCATTCATAACATGGATTTTGGAGCTTAGAGTAACAAAATCAACACATAAAATGCATTATCCATCTACCATTATGTTGCAAACAAAACCAATACTTAATCATCAATCATGTAGAACCCTGTCAGCAGTATTGAACCAACAGCATCAGATGTGTAATAAGACTATATTTGATCCTCCAATCTATAAGGGGGTCCCACCTACTAGTATTATATATCATTAGCTTAGTTTAAATAATATGTGTTAGCAA
Organism: Picea engelmannii; assembly: GCA_009831015.1. Classification (NCBI taxonomy): domain Eukaryota; kingdom Viridiplantae; phylum Streptophyta; class Pinopsida; order Pinales; family Pinaceae; genus Picea; species Picea engelmannii. Next base: position 346,316 of record ML807402.1, read on the forward strand.
TACTTTGCGGGAGAAATCCTCGTTGTGATTTTTATCGTCAATAACTCTGTACTTTTTCTCTGTCATTTTTCCAACACTTAACATATTTTATTTCATACCAGGTACATAATACACATTATCTATTTTTCTTCTTTCATCATTCCTAGTATAAACAGGAATCACACATTTACCATTAACTCTTACCTTACTATCATTACCCAAATTTATCTTAGACTGAATATTAGTATCTAAACTGGAAAACAAGTCTTTATTTACAATCATGTGATTGCTACATCTTTTTTCCAAAAACCAAACATCATTTGAACTTTCTTGGGTGACATTACAAGTCAGAAACACAGGTTTCTAGTCATCCTCTGCCTCCTTTGTCATGTGTGCAGACTGATTTCCAACATCTGCTTGCTTATTCCAACACTTGTTAGCATAATGTCCAAATATCTTACAATAATAACATTGTACCTTAGATTTTTCATACCTTTGATTTCCTTGCTACTAATATTTGTTGTTACTCCCCCTTAAACTAGGAGGATTCTGCTGGGTTTTCTCCTCATATTCTAAATAATTTTTGTTGTCTATATGATTAGGAGTTCAACCTCCTCTTTCTATTCTACTAGGCCTTCCTCTGCCTCTACCTATAGTAACATGCATCTGAGATTTGAAGGCATTTTCTAATGGATTATCATATCTAGACACCTTAGATTCATGAGCAATCAAAGAACCGGTTAATTCATCAATATGCATTAGACTAATATCTTTAAATTCTTCTATGGGTACAACTACGGATTCAAATTTCTTTGGAAAAGATCTAAGAACTTTCTCAATTACTCTCTTGTTTGAGAGGTATTCACCATATCGCCTTAGTTGATTCACAACATTCATGACTCGATTCATGAAACTATTAACTGATTCATTGTCCTTCATTTTCAGATTCTCAAAGTCCCTTCTCAAATTTTGAACCTTGACAGTCTTCACCTTGGATACACCTTGATAGCTAGTTTCAAGAGTGTCCCAAGCTTGTTTTGAAGACACTGCACTTGACACCTTCAGAAATATGGTTTCAGTAAGGCCTTGTTGAATAAGATCGAGGGCTTTGTTTTCTTTCTTTTTGTTCTCCTTCAACAAAGTTCTCTCATCATTTGTCAGAGCCATTTTTTCTCTTGGTCAACAGGCACTGGATAGCCAATAGTAACAAACTCCCAAAGATCTTGAGAACGCAGAATTGTTCCCATTATGATAAACCAAGAATCATAATTCTTTTCAGTCAAAACATGAATCTGTGGTTGAGCCAGACTAATGTTTGTAGCCATTTCGAATCAAATTCAAAATTATTGTATTCAGTTATAACGATGAACTAGAAATATTACTAGATCCGACACCAAAATGAAGGATGCATGGGAGTACTTCAGAAAACAAAAAAAAAATTACTACAAGATTTGTAGCATTGTGTAACAACACCAATAAGCTACAATCATTGTTTCAACAACTATTTCAGCACGTGTTTCAACAACTATTTCAACAAACAATAAAGATTTATTACATCAAAAACTTAAATGAACCACTCTTGCATCATAAACAAAGATCAATACTATGTTCTACAACAACTTTTTCAACAGGTGTTTTAGCAGGTGTTTCAGCAAAGAGTAAAAGGTTATTACAGCAAAATAGAGTTATAGCAGAATAGGGGAATTACAACAACCAACTAAAACTCAAATTGTAGCAGCAAAATAACTTCAATGAATCATTTCCTACTACAGTAAATTAACCTAGTACTTCTTTACTAAAAACTCAATAGCATTCTACAGCAAAACATTACACAACATAAGGATTTAAATAAAGTTTTCAAATAGAAAAAAAAATAATAATATATATATATATATATATATATATATATATATATATATATATATATATATATATATATATATATATATATATATATATATATATATATATATTCGTTTATCTTGCCCCTTTGTTGAGCCTAAATCAAATTTGGCTTTTCCAAAACATTAATGGTTCATTGCGCCTTTGAAATTTGATCGGTCGAAACTCAAAACTGAAACGGTGTGGCAGTGATAACTCTTCGATCATTAAATAGATAAGGCATTGGAAAATCTTCAAAATGTGATCAGTTGAGATATGTCGTCTTTTGGGCGGTGGAATGATTAATCTTATGACATAATTGAGTCGTCAAATCGTGAATAAGATCCTATGTTCAAGCTTATTGATGCCCTTCGGTTACGTTGGCGAGAAAATATGGAGTTGTCTATTAGAAATGACAAAATCTATGAGGTATTCACGATGCGGTACAGGTTTGGTGCCTGTAATTTCAAAATAAATTAAAAAATTGTTTGAATGTTTGAGTTCTAAGTTATCGGTGCCAAATCATTTTTTTGTTTTGAATTTCCAAGTTTTGAGTTAGAATTTCCATAACAGTATATATTTTCCAAGCATAGAAATATTTTCTTCGAAATAGAAATATTCACTAAGTTGATCGATGAGATAAACAAGAAGTTGTTTTGCAAATTCTAGTCTAAATTATGTTGTTTTTTAAACTGGGGAAGTGGTAAGGGCTATACATCATCAAGGTGCAGCATAGTGTAGATGTTCAAGAAAAATATGATGCAAAGAATCGAGACAACTCTCGGTAAGAAATGAGATGCTTTCCAAAATTCATGATGGTAGTAATGCATGTCATCTCGAGGAATCTATAGAAGATGAATGGAACTTTTAACAAAAGTAGAATGTATTTTCTTAAAAATATGTTAGTGAAGTAACTCTCTGCAATGTTATTTGTTAAAAATCAAAGATATTAGACATCAATTGAAATCAATTCACAATACAATGGAAGAAGAAGATGGGGTGGTTATAACTTTGAAAAGTCTTTGTTCTTCCTATGCAAATTTTATTGAAACCTTGAACATTATTGATACTAATAAAGATTTGACATTTGAGCAATTAAGCTCTAAGCTCTTGCAAGACAAATGAAAAACACAATTTGGGAATAGTTATGGGATTGAGTTTTCTAAGGTAGTACTTGCAATGAAGTTTAAGAGAAAATATACTAAATAGAGCTAAGAGAATGATGGTAACTCTTTCAATTCAAGTAAAAGCAGAAAAGAAATTAAATTCTTTTATTATGGAAAATTAAGGGATATAAGTTGAGTTTGCAAGATGTCATTGTGGGCTAAAAGTCACAACCAAGAGCATTCTTCCGATGAACAATTAAAAAAAAAGAATGCTAATGTCATTGAACATAGAGGAAAAACTCAATGTTTATGGCAAAAAACAAGGATTCAAAGAGTGGTAAGATTGATTGGTATGTTGATTCGAGAAAAAAACTAACACTGTTGATTTTGTAGAGGAAAAATCTCAAATTGATTTTGTTGTGTTGACTAGCAAAAAAGAATACAAGGTTAAAGGAAAGGGAAATGTCCTATTCACGTAAAAGGTAAAAAGGTAATGGTTAAAGATGTCTATTGTGTTCCTTGTTTGGAGAAAAAGCTTCTTTAGATTAGTAGTATAATGAAACATAGCCCACACTTACATATATATTTCAATAATAATAGTTGATTTATTGTTGATAAGAATAACAAAAAGATGTATGCTATAGGCGTGGAAGAATGGATTTTATTTCAGTTTCTAGCCGTTGATAACACAAATGTTTCTAGGCAGTGATAATGCAAGGTTAGTTCAACAAAACGATGGATATAAATTCACTGAAAACTCAACCATAATTCCTAGACCAAAGAAGTGTCAAGTGAGACTAAATGAAGCCTTAAATTATGTCACTAATGAAACAAGGCAAAATAAAATAAAAATAAAAAAGAAGGAAAACATCAAGTATATTATGCATTATCTACAAAACATTTTGATATGTTGGACAAATAAGATGTGAAACATGTGAAGTATATTATGCATTATCTACAAAACATTTTGATATGTTGGACAAATAAGATGTGAAACATGTGAATTTAGTGAACAAGACAGGGTCTATCTCAATGGTGAAAACAATAACGGTCCTACCAACATTGGCCCTCATTTCACTAGTGAGTCAATGGTCAGAGAAAATGATGTGATGCAAATTATACCTCATCAACATTGCCCAATACAGTTCACTTCTCGTTACTATTTTGAAGATCTTATCTTGTGGAGTACAAACATCTTACTCATTCACCGTGTTAATTTCTACGCGCTTAATCATTAATTCCAAGAAAAACACATTTATTGAATAATAACACAATTAAGTTATTTAACCATTAAAATTTTATTTAACCATTAAAATTTGTGGAAACAAAATCAGAAACCAAACACATTTAAACAAGATGTTTTGAGTAAACAACTCATAAAAAACCCTTGCAGGAAAACCAAATCTGTGATAATTTTATTAATAAAATAAAAAATAATAACCCTTTTGAGAAAATACAATACAAATGCAACTGTTGGAAACATAGTTGGAAACATAATCCTCTTGGGTTAAGAACCTCAGTTAATGTGAAGAGTCAAGATAATGTAAAGGAGTAGTCCAAATGCAACTGTTGGAAACATAATCCTCTTGGATTAGGAACCTCAGTTAATGTGAAGAGTCAAGATAATGTAAAGGAGTAGTCCAAGAGACCTTGGACTAGACTCAAAGGTCATCTAAATGTATATAAATATGCCTGTCCAACAATGGTATCAAAGCTGCCTTGATTCATAGGCCTGATTTGACCTATGGTAGTTATCCATAGCTGAGTGTTTCGCTTCCCATGAAACGCATCTGACGTCTACCTTCTAGTCTGTGTGTCCATCTGCTGCCTTCTATTCTGCCTGTCAATTTGTCGGCGCGCACATTTTTGGTGTCATCTGAACGTTTTTAATCATTTCCGTGAAGAAACGTTTCTCTGCGATCTTTGTTGTTGTCCCTTTACAAGGCAATATGGTCGATTCCTGTACATAGCCCCTTTGCATCCCAGACTAAATGATTCTCTGTGCGCGCCCTTATCGGTCTCCATTAAAGCATTAGGGTTTCCTGAGGAGTTTTCGGTTGTTTGCAGGTATTAAACTATTCCTAGCTTGTCAAGTTCATGCTCGCTAACTTGATGATTGCTCTAGATTCAAAAATCGCGCAGAGGTAACTTTGGTCGTTTTTTAATATGCTTTTACGTTTCGTGCCTCTGCTGCCTGAGAAAAACAGTGGTAAACCCTACGCTAGACGCCATCAGACCATTCTCTACGCGAGCAACAGATTGATATAAGAAAGCGACTTGCAATAGATGGGTTTGGTACTTCCCACTGAAATACAAAGCAGTCTACAACACACATAGAATAATCTCTTGGAAGATCTGGGACACAATTTCACCGATTTTCTGCATGTGCTAACGAGGCGGATTTCATATACTCGCTGGAGAGTATTCTCGTACACAGGATTTCATTTGAGGACAGACTACCGCGCAGAATAATGACCAGAGGAACCGAAGCATTACACGCACAACAGAGTGAAACCCGATCTCTACCCTCTTTGGCCAATTACATCAATTTCGAGGGTGCATAGACAGTGAGTATCACGTTCGAACAAGCTTGGATTCGCTCAGTTTTATGGATTTCTATGGGATCCACAAGGGGACGGGAAAAACAGCATCAACGGCTTCGAGAATGGAGTCCACGTTTTCATTGAAATCCATTTCTACTTTCGTTTCTAATTTCTACTTTCGTTTCAAATTTAGATGAGAACTGAGTCTTGGAGAGCTCGTGGTAGTCATTGGAGAGCTCGTGGAGAGCTGCATGCAGGACTCTATCTCAACCTGATATTGTTGTACTTGAATTTTGTTGTGCATTACGGTCAAAGAAGATTGGACAATCGAATCCAGT
>ML807403.1:56820-78763 GCA_009831015.1 Picea engelmannii
GCACCACCACTAAACCATGAGGCGCATGGAAAAGGAAGGAACCCTCCCTCCCTTCCCCACCTTGCATACAACCTCCAGGCACCTTGTGAAACATTGTTGGACAACCTACCAATATCTTCCCCACTTTACCTGAGTTGCAAAATATCATTCCAACACCCATAAGTACACCACTACTACCCACCCGAGTAGCACTACCGACATCAACAGAAACTTCTTCCTCCAAACCTCCCAGTTTGAGAACCAGGCATGCTTGCACCATTTTTTCTCAATACATACATTATACACACCACTTGTTATCCCTCCCTAAGTTTAAGGACACATTAGAAATAGTATGCCAAACAACATTACGTAAGTCATCCCAAACCATCTCATTAGTACAACCCGTTGCTGACGTTTTATATATCTTGACATCAGTGAACGAGCGCATGTGCTTCCATTGCATGCTATGCTATCAAATGGACCATTAGAATTATTTTTTTCCACTCATCATTAAGGGATGCACATGCTATAGGGACTCCCTCTCACCCATTACACCAAAGGTACCGTCTTCAGTGCACATGACTGTAAACGATCACCATCCAACTATTCAGGATAGGACCACTTCCCATCCATTAACCCCTCTGACCATCCCATCACAATGTGCGGACTTCCTACCAAGCCCCCCAAACTCCACTCTAACACTGGTTTATGATATTCCCTCCCTCCATATCATAATACATCCAATTCATATATCGCAATTTGGTTCATGACGTCTACTGAAAACTCCTCATCATTTCCCATAGGTCCATTTACCTTAGGAAACGATAACGAAATCCAACCTTTTCCAACTATACCCAAAAATATCAACACCCCACCCACAAAAACTACAGACTCCTTGTACTCCATTGCCTTTCAGTCTGATGAAGACAGTTTAGAAATCATATGGGCACTCGATTACCCCTGGGATGATTTTCATCATTGAATCATTTTTCTGGCACATAACACCTTCCACCCACCAACAGATGCCCCTATCTATACCATCGAAGGAAAATATTTCCTCCCTTCTATCCATATACACTGGTTCAAAAATCCAATTCCCGCCCCAGATGCATTTGAGGAAGGTAACATGGCCAATATATCACCTACCATCAAAATCAACATTTCGGTCAAATCCAATGTCATAGCATACAAAGCCTTATTCCAAGAATATCAAGATGTGTTCACGTGGTCATACACTGAGATGACATGGTTAAACCCAATCATTGTTGAAAATTGTTGATTATTTGGGTTGGTTTTCATTGATGTCAATCCTTGAAGAGATTCTCGTAGAGAATTTTGATAGCACAAAGGTTTGGGCAATGGACCTAATTTTTTTTTATGCATAATGGTATGAGTTTTAATATATTTGAAGGTAATACTATTCTATATGTATATTATATTTCATTCCATTTCTGGTGGTATGTGAAATGTCACATAAATCCTCACGGTTAGAGAGTTATGGCCATGTGAAGTTGGAGAACCCTCACTAGTCATCTAGAAGCCCCAAAAGGTCAAAGTAGTCAAAGTGGTTGCAAAAAAAAAAAAAAATTACATAATAAAGTGAAGTGATGAGTGTAATATAATTCAAAGTGGATACAAAATAAATTATTTAAATAATAAAGTTAATGGAGAAATTACTAAGTGGACAAGTGGTTAGAAATGGGTTAACCCTAAAATAAAGAAAGTGGTTTAAGATGATTAGAAGGTAACCCCTTGAGGAAGCTACTTGAAAGTATAAATAAGAGGAAAAGGTCTCTCATTGAAATACACTTGAGCATATTGAATATCTATAAGTGATTGAGGTAACCAAAGTATATATAAGGAGAATTTCATAGGGAAGGTGAAGTAAATAAGGCCAAAATTCAAGGGACGATAATTTATTTTGATGATGTTTTCTAAGGTATGTCATTTATAGGTCATCTCACCATTTTCGCAATAATGTTTTTTCTAGAATGAGTCAGACTATGAAATATGGAGGTCGTTGAGGAAACATATCCAAGTAGTTGTGATAAAAGTTTCATCTTGTGGTTCATTGTATTTTTTGAGTTACACTCCATGGAAAATGGGGTTTGTGGCTAGTCCTAAAACTACTCTAAAATAGGTGTTTCGAGTAAAAATGTCATAACTTCTTCACAACAGATCAAAATTCAGTAATACCAAATGCATTGGTTATATTACCACATGTAGTATTCTTTTTACTATTTTAAGATCCATACAACAAATATTCCATGCAGGGGAGGATCTACAAGTTCTCTCTCTAGAATAAGCCATAATTCAACAAGGTATGCCATTTTTACTATAACTCCTTTTCTGAGAGGTTCCAACAAGTCAAACTTGGAGGAATTACATAAAAGACACTAAAGAACATTTCAAACTATTTTCATAGATTTATTCATTATAGGTACATATTTATGATTATATCAAGTTAGGGTTGTTGAATAATCCAAAATTAGTCATGTGAGACTAAAGTAAAGTTTGATGAAAATGCTAGTCTCTCATTCTTAAAGTTAAGGAATGTTTGTAGGTATGTGATAATATAGAGCAAGTCTATTATAGAGTTACAAATCAGAATTGGATGATGAAATTGATGAGGGATTTTGGTCGAGGTACATGTTGGGTACATGGTTGAGACAAGTAGTTGATGAGTTGGCACAAACATGATGTGTATAGTTGATGATGTTGGTACATATTGATGAGTCATATTTTATGTTTATTTGATTCGTGATTGGTACATATTTGGTGCATGGTTGATGCACTTGTTGATGATACAGGTTGACGTACATGTTGGTACATGGTTGATGCACTTGTTTATTGTATAGATTGATTATAGGTTGTTTGGTGCAGGTTTATTGGTACAGGTTTACAACAGTATATCTCACAGTGATAGTGTGATAATGGTTCCATCATTATAATTGTATGACATGGCAGTTGGATGGGGCAAGGACAGGTGGTTGTAACCACCTTTTGGTTGTGTCCGAAGAACATAGGGGGTTGTAACGTCCTTCTGGTTGTAGCCAAATAATTGTGGATTTGGAGCTTTCCTCAGGTTGTAGCCTGAGAATATAGGGGGTTGGAGCCTCCTTCCAGTTGCAACTGGAAAACAAAGGAAGTTGGTGCTTCCAATGAATTTAATTCTTAACGACATATAAGAAAAATAATTTTGTGGTTTTCTCTCACTTTGGGTTTCCACGTAAAAACACTGGTGTACTGTGTATGTGTATGATTTCTCATTTATTCATATTTTATTTACTCTTAAACTATTAGATGATAATGCTACATTGATGTAACACTTTCATTTTATGGTTAAAAAGGATTGCATTGTTATATTATTGATTCACCCCCCTCTCAGTAATCCAACAAGTGGAATTAGAGTAGGTTCCTTCAAAAATTAGTTTAACCACTGAAAGGTAGATCATGGAGAGAAACAACAAGTATAAAAAAGGAATACCACAGTTTGATGGACAAAAGTATTCATTATGGAGAAGAAGGATGAAAACATATATACATGCACAAGGATATTAAATTTGGAAAGCAATAGTAGATGGATACAAAATACCAACATTTCCTCCAACAAGTGAAAAAACAATGAAACTTAGTCAAAATAATTCCAAATCCACAAATGAACTTATGAATGGTGTTGGTGAATCAGTATATACCAAAGTTGTACATTGTAAATCTACTAAAGAGATCTGGGACAAACTTCAAAATATTTATGCAGGAGATTCAAAAGTCAAAGCCACAAAACTTCAAAGTTACAAAGGTCAATTTGAACAACTAAAGATGAAGGAAGATGAGAATATTGCAACTTACTTCTTATGAGTCAATGTAATAATGAATGCAATCATAGGATTGTGAGAAGAAATTGACAAATCTATAATTGTTCAAAAGGTACTAAGATATCTTCCTATAAGATTTGATCCTAAGATATCAACGCTAGAAGAAAGAGAAGATCTAGACTCAATAAGCATGGACAAACTACATGGAATCTTCATAGCATATGAAATGAGAACTGAACGTGAAAAACTAGATCTAAAATAAGCAACTTTCAAAGTATCCAAAAGGTGAAACAAAAAGGGAAAGCAAAAGGAACATAGAAACAACAATGACTTCTTAGAAGAGGATGAATAAGAAGTGGTCAATTTTGTCAGAAGATTGAACAAGGGAACCAACGACAGATATAAAGGTAAGATTCCTTTGATGTTTTTTAATTTTGATGGTATTGGTCATTTTTCTAACAAATGTCCCAAGAAGAAAATTAATAGGAATGATGAAGATTACTCAAATAACAAGCAAACATATAAAGGAAAAAAAACCAAAAAGAAATATTTCAAGAAAATCTTATGCACCAAAGAAGAGATCTCCTCATCAGATGAAGATGAAGTCAGTGAAAGTGAGACAAAAAAAGTTCTATTCATGGAAGTAGAATACTTTGATAAATAAGAATATGAAGAGGTAGAAGTTGACTGCCGAGAAGAATTGTTGAGTGCCATAGAAGTTATAAGAAGACAAAGAAAAAAAACAAGAAACTGCAAGCGGAACTAGATAAGAAAAAAGACAATTAGGAACTATAACAAATGATCATGAAATTGAAGGTTCAAATAGAAGAAGATAAAATAATTGAAGAATCACTCAAAGAACAACTAGAAGAAAGAGACAAGAGCATTGGAAATTTGGACAAAAGAAAAATATGTAGAACAACTCAAAATTTTTGGATGACATTAGTAGTTGTCAAAATACTCATCATGACAAGTCCAAACTTGGATACAATCAGACAGAAAAGGGAAAAATATCCAAAACAATAGAACAAGAAACATGTCCAAAAAGTTATGTGGAAACAATCAAAGAGGATAGGAAGACCTACAAGGAATATTATAGGGACACTCCTCCACCGAGAATATTAATATTTCATAATCAACAACCAACCAAAGAAAAAAAAGGCCTTGGGAAGAAGAAGGATTCATAAAAGTAACTCCTTTCAGAATATATTCAACTCCTAGGTATCAGACTATCTTTTTTGGTTTATGTTACACATGAAATAATTTTGGACATAAAGCTGTAAATTGCAGAGCTAATAGGAGGAACATAAACAACTTTGAAATTCATACAGAAAATGGTTATCCAAGAAGGCCTATTCAAACACAGAGAATAAACTACGACATGTTTTAATCATTGAGCACTAAAGTGGAATTCTACAAGAGCAACAACTTTGGAAACATGGCCAAAAATTGTAAAATGAAAGTCCCTCCTAGAGAACCACAACATAACTACAACATTCACAGACATGAACCTCATAAGAGAACATCGATACGAAAGCAGAATCAATATAGAAATGAAGAATGGACAATCACTCTACAATCTAAGCAGAATAAACATGGTTGGTATGTCGACAGTGTTTTTTAAAAACACATGAAATGTGATAAATATATGTTTCTTACATTAAGAAAGGAAAGAGATGGATCAGTCTCCTTCGGAAAAGATGATTCAACTAAAATCATTGGAAAAGGCACAATCATAATTGGAAACTAGAATACCAAGAAATAAAATTTTCTACTATTAGAATATATGAAACATAGTATTCTAAGTGTAAGTCAAATGTCTGACCAAGGTCATAAAATTACTTTCAATTCAAATAAGTGCGAGATAAGAAAAAAAAGGTTAAGGAAAATTGATTGCAATAGCTGCAAGAACTTCAAGCAACATATATGTATTAAGTGAAATTGGAAATGAAAAGTGTTGTCTAGGAAAGGAAGATGAAACTTGCCTATGGCACAAAAGAATGGGTCACATACACTTAGATAACCTTTTCAAAGTCAACAAAAAGGAAGCAGTTAGAGAAATGCCCCAAATCATGAAACCAAGAAACACTTTATGTAAGCATTTTCAAGAAGAAAAGAAAACAAAGACTAGGTTCAAATAAAAGGAATATTCAATGACAAGATCACTGGATATTATCTATACTGATCTAGTTGGACCAACTACAAAAAAGGTTTTAAAAAGTGAGAAATAATTATGTTATTAGTTGATGACTATACAAGAATGACTGCAGTTTGATTTCTAAGGAATAAGTCAAAAGCTTTTGAAAATTTCAAGGTCTATAAGGAAATGGTTGAAAATGAAATGGATTCAAAAATCAAATGTTTGAGATCTGATAATGGAGGAGAGTTTACTTCAAAGGAATTTATGGACTATTGCAACAGGCATGCAATAAAAGGATTTTTTTTGTTTCTAGGACACCTCAATAGGATGGAGTTGTTGAAATAAAGAACACGACAGTACAAGAAATGGCTCGAACAATGCTAATGGATTCAAAATTGACAAATATTTTTTGGACACATGTAGTGCATACAACAATTCACATTCAAAATAGTGTAATTCTCAAAAAGAAAGAAGAAAAAACTCCCTACGAGCTATGCAAAGGAAGACCAACAAATGTGAAGCACTTCAGAGTATTTGGAAGAAAATGCTACATCAAAAGAGAATATGGCAGAATGGGAAAGTTTGAATCTCACATGGACAAAGGATTATTCATTGGTTACTCAAGTACAAGGAAATAATACAAGTGTTCCAATATGAGGCTTAAAAAAGTTGTGGAAAGCATCAATGTAACAATTGATGAAATAGGTGGACGAGAATTAAAGGAAAAAGAAAATGAATCAATGTGAAAACTTTACAAAGTAGAAGAAGAATACAAAGAAGAAGTAGAAGGGGAATATGAGGAGGACCAGACAAAAGTATAAGAGAAATTTTAGCAAGTGCCTCCAAAGACACCTAGCGAACGAGTACATAAGAATCATCCTTCAGATCAGATTATTGGAAACAAAGATGCAAGAGTTGAGACCAAAAGAAGAATCCGTTCACTAGAACAAATGCACCTAAAACTCTTATCTATGATTGAACCAAGAAGTTTTTAAGAGACCAGGAAGGATGACTTTTGGAATAAGGTCATGGCTGAAGAATTTGATCAAATAGAGAAGAAAGACACTTGGGAATTGGTTCCAAGATCAAAGAATAAGAATGCGATTGTCACAAAGTGGGTTTTCATAAATAAATTGAATGAAGATGGACATGTTAAAAGGAAAAAAGCTATATTGGTATGTAAAGGATATGCACAAGTTGAAGGAATCGACTTTGAATTGACATTTTCCCCAGTTGCTAGAATGGAAGCAAACCGATTTATTTTAGAATATGCATGCCCCAAGAATATTAAAGTGTACCATATGGATGTGAAATCATCTTTTATGAATGGGGAACTTGAGAAAGAAGTCTACATTGAACAACCAGAAGGATTTCAGTTGTCAGAGAACACAGATTATGTGTTTAAATTGAATAAGTCCTTTTATGGTCTAAAAAGGGATCCTAGAGCATGGTACTCTAGACTGGATAAATATCTACAATAGGTAGGGTTCAAAAAAGGAAGTGAAGAAAACAAACTCTACATCAACGTAACTCAAAATAATATTTTGTTAATTGAAGTTTATGTTGATGATATTCTTTTTGGAAGTACTGATTACATGTTAAGTTAGACATTTGCAAAGGATATGCATAATGAATTTGAAATGCTATTACTCGAAGAACTATCCTTATTTTTGGGTCTTCAGATACGTCAAAGCAACCATGGAATTTTTATTTCTCAAACTAAGTATATTAGAGAAATGCTAAAGAGGTTCAGAATGGAAGATTCAAAACCAGTTACAACTCCTATGCAAACCAATTGCAAGTTGAGAAAATATGATGATTCAAAGTCTACAAACTAGAGGAAATACAGGTCAATGATTGGTATCTTACAATACGTGACAACATCCAGACCAGATGTAATGCAGGAAGTTGGACAGGTGGAATGCATTCAACCAACACCAAAGGAATCACTTGTATTAGTAGTGAAGAGGATTCTCATATATATTAAAGGAACAAAAGAGTTTGGATTATGGTATCCAAAAGAAAAGGATCCATCAGTTATTGCCTACAGAGATGAATATTGGGTAGGTTGCATTGATGACCAACGAAGCACCAGTGGATAAGAGTTATACTTGGGTGAGTGTTTAGTATCTTGGCTAAGGAAGAAATAATCATCAATATATTTATCTATAGTCGAAGCAGAGTATATTGCAGCAACAGGATGTGGTACTCAGGTTCTATGGATGAAACAAACATTGAAAAATATACAGGTTGAGTATGATGAGCCCATTCCAATATATTGTGATACTACAAGCACCATCAGTATCTCAAAGAACCTGGTGATGCACTCCAAGACGAAGACATTCCAATAAAGTATCACTTTCTACGGGAACAGGTTGCAGAGAAGAACATCAGAGTTGAATATGTGGGAACAAAATAACAAGTGGAAGACATCTTTACAAAACCACTTCCAAGAGAATCCTTTGAATATCTTCGTTAGAGACTCGGAGTAATTCTACTCCAAAATGAATTCTTTTGAATACGTATACTACATTTCTTATAATTACACGAGGAAGAACCATAAAGAGGATAGTTCATTTAGGGGGATCAACCCTAGATAGAAACATACCTTTTCCATTGATGACAAAGTGGGAGAGATTTTTTAGATGCATGATATAAATGCTTAGAGAGAGAGAGAACAAAGTCATGGTTCCAACAGGAACAATGGTCACAAGGGGAGCATGAGTGATATGATTTTAGTATTGCATCAGAGTGTTTCCATCAATTCCAAAGGGGGATATTTTTTATTATTTAGGTCGGTTTTCATTGATGTCAACCCTTGAAGAAAGTCTGGAAGAGAATTTCAGTAGCACAAAATTTTGGGTAATGAACCCAAGTTTACTTGATGTATAATGGTATGTGTTTTAATATATTTAAAGGTAATACTATTCTATATGGATATTACATGTCATTCCATTTTCGGTTGTATGTGGAACGTCACAAAAATCCTCACAGTTAGATATTTATGGCCATGTGAAGCTGGAGAACCCCCATGAGTCACCTAGAAGCCCCAAAAGGTCAAAGTAGTCAAAGTGGTTACAAAGAAGAAATTATTTAAATAATAAAGTGAAGTGATGAGTGTACTATAAGTCAAAGTGGATGCAAAAGAAATTATTTAAATAATAAAGTTAATGGATAAATTACTAAGTGGACAAGTGGTTAGAAGTAGGTTATCCCTAAAATAAGGAAAGTGGTTTAAGATGGTTAGAAGGTAACCCCTTGAGGAAGCAAGATGAAAGTATAAATAAGAGGAAAGGGTCTCTCATTCAAATACACTTGAGCATATTGAATATCTATAAGTGAATTAGGTAACCAAAGAATATATAAGGTGAATTTCACAGGGAACGTGAAGTAAAGAAGACTGAAATTGAAGGGAGGATAAATTCTTTTGATGATGCTTTATAAGGTATGTTATTTACAGGTCATCTCACCATTTTTGAAATACCTTTTTTTATAGAATGATTCATATGAAAAAATATGGAGTTCATTGAGAAAACATATCCAAGTAGCTATGATTAAAATTTCAGCTTGTGGTTCGCTGTATTTTTAGAGTTACACTCCATGGAAAATAGGGTTTGTGGCTAGTCCTAAAACTAGTCTAAAACAAGTGTCTCGGGTAAAACCATCATAAATTATTCGTAATAGATACAAATTCTATAAGACCAAATGTATTGGTTATAGTACAGTCTTTAGTATTTCGTGTACCATTTTCATATCCACACAAAAAATATTCTGTGTGGGGAACACTCTACAAGTTCGATCTCTAGAACAAGCCAAAATTCAACAAGGTATTCCATTTTTGCTATAACTCCTTTTCTGAGAGGTTCCAAGCAGTGAAACCTGGAGGAATTTCATAAAAGACAATGAATAACATTTTTTACTATTTTCAAATCTGTATTCATTACAGGGACATAGTTATGATTATTTCAATTTAGGGTTGTTAACTAATCCAGAATTAGTCATGTGAGACTAAATTAAAGTTTGATGAAAATGCTAGTCTCTTGTTGTTAAAGTTAAGGAAGGTTTGCACGTATGTGATAATATACACCAGGTCTATTACAAAGTTACACATTAGATTCAAATGATGAAATTGATGAGGGATTTTGGTTGAGTTACATGTTGGGTACATGGTTGAGACAAGTAGTTGTTGAGGTTGCACAAACATGAGGTGTATAGTTGATGATGTTGGTACATATTTATGAGTCATATTTTATGTGTATTTGATGCATGATTGGTACATATTTGGTGCATGGTTGATGCACTTGTTGATGGTACAGACTGAGGTACAAGTTGGTGCATGGTTGATGCAATTTGTTATGGAAAAGTTTGATTATAGGTTGTTTGGTACAAGTTGTTACAAGTTTTTTGGTGCAGGTTGATTGGTACAGGTTTACAACAGTATATCTCACAATGATAGTGTGACATTGGTTCCATCATTCTACTTCTATGACAGGGTCATTGGATGGGGGAAGGACATGTGGTTGTAGCCGGAGAACATAGGGGGTTGTAGGCTCCTTTTGGTTGTATCCAGATAATTGGGGAGTTGGAGCTTTCCTTTGGTTGTAGTCTGCAAAACTAGGGGGTCTGATCCTGCTTCTAGTTGCAGTTGGAAAATAAAGGAAGTTGGTGCTTCCAATGAATGTAATTTGTAAAGACATATAAGAAAAATCATTTTCTAGTTTTCTTCCACTTTGTGTAAGGCCTACCCTAAATATCCTCATATAAATAAATACTTTCTAATTTCCTACTGAAATTACTGCAACTTAGTTTAGAATTTTCTTTCATGATTTTTCTATAACAGGAAAATAAAACATCATCATAATAAAAACATAACTTAATAAAATACATAGAATGCTTACCTCAACATGTAGATTAGTTGATTTAGTCCATTTTCTTCTTGTTGATGATCATTCCCAACTACCCCAAACTGAATATTAACCTCCCAACCAACTAGGAACAACCTCTCTAGATCTCTAGCTCCATGAATCCTTACATTTTCTTGTCCCTTGAGACTAAAATTGTCAGCAACAACAGTGCCCTATGAGAGTTTCCTAAATTCTCTATTCTCCCAATTTTCCTCCTCTCCTTGCTTCACCTCTTGCATAAATTTCCAATCCAAAAATGATACCCCCTCTCCAAGTCCCCTCCTGTATTCCTTATCCTCCTCTCTCAAATCCCCCTGATTGATTTCCCAACAACCTTACCCCCCCATTAATTCTCCAACATCCTTATCCCCCCATTAATTACTTCACTCACATTTTAATAATTAATTAAATTTAAATTAAAAGCTATGATAAAAATTTATCAATTTGGGTTGTTACATACACCCACCCTTCAAGAAACTTCTTCCCGAAGTTAGATTAATTTACAATAAAAGGGTAACAACACACGATTCATGCATCCACATCAAATAATCAACATCATCAATTTAAAATAGTTATACATACTAGTGTACATGTGGAATGCATGTGTGTGTAGCTAGCACATACATGACTCACACATGCACTAATGCCAATAATTATCACTCCCAAAGTAATTCTTGCATATGTCCAATCCAATCAACTAGACCATTCATTTCAAAAAAGGTAGTAAACTATTTAAAATGTTCACAAAATTCCTCAATTACAATAATTTAGCAAAATCAACATTCACTTAGATAATTGTAGTTTAGTTACGTAAATATAAATATACATATATACATATATTTTTTTTTTCAAAAAGAGGAAATCAAGAAATTCTTCTATAATGAAAAACCCCACAAACTCTCAACTACTTCTACTCATCCTTCCTACCTAACTTACTTCCATCTTCCATCCTTATCCTTCCTCTGTTGGACTATCTTGGAGAATCAACTATATTGACCTAAATCCAAATAGAACCTGTAAGTGAAACTATCAACTCTCTTGACCAAGATTCCCCAACAGGAAACTAATAATCATCATCACACGTCTAGGGGATATTGAGCTAACACCGTCCTCCGATGACTCCAGATTTTAGAGGATACACAGTGGGAAATTCCTCCACCCCTCCTAATAGAACTAGGGTCAACACCCTACCATCGACCACACAGTGGAACTATGTTGCTCGAAATTTTGTCATTGTATATTCAGTTTCAGCCAATCTTTGCCACCTAAAAAACCTACACTTGTCTACACATCATAGCAATGTATTTGAACCAATATAATTTCATATACAAATACTCATACCATATTGTTTCTTGGTCGATGTTCACGACATCAAATTTTTATCATGATTATTCTTTGGCTATTTCATAGCCTTTTGACCTATAGATTAGTCTATAACCCAAACCCATACATATCCATGCATTATCATCATGTAAATGCATTTAATCATATTCTCAATCCGGTATCCATGTACCAACAATTTATATGCCAAAATTTTCAAGTTATAAATAGATTGCATAATATCCATCATAATTCAAATAACAATAATGATGCAGGAGCATCTCTCCACGTCAGCCAGCTAGCCAACCAGCCACGTCAAGCGCGTGCATTCAAGATGAAGAGACGCGCAACCCTCATATTTTAATTTGTAATTGAATGTAATTAAATGTTTAAGTTGTTGAGCTAGGAATTCGTGCCTTTGTGTAGGAATTAGGTAGATCAGCCTTTAATGTTTGTATGGATGAGATCTAGATCCAGATGTTGGACTAGACAACCCATTCAATGTAATTGAATAGGGTAGGTAGGTTGGAGGGAAGAGCTCGAAGAGCCCCCTCAGGTAAAAGAGATTTTGTATCTCATCTTGTGGTAGTTAAAGTTGTAGTTGAAAGAGGATCTGCGAGTAGAGAGCAGAAGAGAAGAGTCAAGACCTTGTTACATGCTGTGCTCAGGAACACCTTGTAAATACAGGCATTTGCCATTTTAATACAAACAGAGAAGTTTTTCCTGCATGTATTCTGTGTTGAAGGAATGTCTGTGAGTGTTCCATTGTATGCTATAAATGTATGTTGTTATCATGCATTTGCAGTAGTGTGTTTGATTTTCAGGGATAGAAGGTCTTTGAGGCTTCACACCATGAGGGTGTGACAAAACAATGTGGGTTCTGATAGCCGTGCACAGAGGTTGCACTTCTGAATTATGTGGATTCAGACAAAGACTTGTTGCGGCACAAGAAATTGAATCAACAACTCGGGAGAAAGACCTCAAGGTTGTTGAATACCTTGGAGGCAAGGCTATGTAGGAGAGACACAGTTGCAGACAAAATCACTAGAGGATTCTGTGAAGCTCTGCCAAGTGGGCATTGAGCAAGTGCAAGGAGTGCATAGAGGGAGAGATCTGCTGTGAGTTCAGGAAAAAGAGACAGAATCACTCAGGATTCTGAGAGCTTTGCCAAGTGGGCATTGAGCGGGTGCATAGGTGCAAAGGCGGATAGAACTATTGAACGTTATGGGAAAAGACACTATGCCAGTTGGGCATTGAGTAGGTGTGCAGATACGCACATAAGAGAAGAGAACTCTTTGAGTTCTGGAATTTGAGGAAGAGTCCACTGAAGGATTTTCACAGGGTTGCTGAACACCCTGCAGGCTCAATAAGAAGTTGCTTGAGTAGAAGGATAGCCAGGAGGGCATCCAAACATTCTCCATCTGTGGGAGAAAGGAGAAAATACCAAATCCCTTAGGGGTCTGAGCATGTGAGAAGCTCAGGAGAGACAACACTTGTGTGCGTGAAGACTCTGCAGAGGCGCAGAAGTCCGAGAATCCCTTGGGGACTCGGAAGTGAAAGATCAAGAGGAACAACATTTCCATATGTGCGGCGAAGCTCAGAATTCATGGAGTTCGCAGAGGTAAAAGGGAGCAAAGGTTGAGGGCTTTGGGAACTTGGAGTTTTTCCAAGTCTAGGAAGAAAAGTGTGCAGGCTCAGGAGGGAGCACAGTAGCCTTCAGATCTTGAGTGGAGAATCTGACAGCCATTAGATCTATCAGGAGTTGTGAGGGAGTTAAACCTCACACAGCAGAATAGAAGCAAAGTCCCAAAAATATTGACAGGCATTAGGATATCCGCACTCGGGACATCGGGGGTCCTGAGGTCAAGAAAGCCAAGACATTTCAAGTTCTGAAACAGCGAAGGAATCACAGTCGTCCATCTGAGGAAGGATGCGTGTCGCATGATCAACCATTTCAGAGAAATGTTCACTAGTTCATAGAGGTGAGTCTCCAAGGCGTCGGGATATCGGCGTTCGTGATATCGAGAGTCACGATGAAAGGAGATCGAGAGTTTCTATAGGAAAAGTCCCGAAAATGATCTGGACCGTCCGTTTGTGGAGACACGTGGCGGGGATCGAGCGACCCATCGGTATATTGGCTACCAGGGTTTGGAGTTGACAGAGGATTCCTGTCATCGGAGCATTGAAACCCTCGAAATAGCGAGGGTTGATTTGAGCCATCCATTTGCTTGGGACGCGTGTCAGAGATCTGAAGAAAGTCGGAGTTCGGCATTTCGCGAGTCCTGAGGGCGAGGCGTCTGGGACATTTGAAGTCGCGAAACCATGAGATTTGATTCGAGCCGTCCATCAGTTGGGGACACGTAGCGGAGATCTGGATTATCGGATAAAGTCCCGATAGGGGGGTCGTCATCGAGAAATCGAGCATCGGGATATCGGGAACCCGTGGACACGGGGTTGATGCATTTCGGCATTGCGATGTTCGAAACCCTGATAGGAGACAAGGTTGCGGTCTTGTGAAATAGTGGTTGCGTGGAACAGGAGCTTAGCGAGGAGTGCTAAGGCATAAAGGTTCATATCGGTGAATTGACTCATCGGTGATCGGGAGATCGTGAGGACAGAGGTTCATGGCATCGAGGACGGTGAAACCCCGAATCCCGAAAGGAATAAGGCTGTGGTCTTATGGGATAACAGTCGCATGGACCAGAGCATAGCCAGAAAAGGATAAGGATGGAAGAGAACGCATCGACAAATCAGTGTTCGGTAGTTCAAGAGGACAGGAACTCTCGACATTGGGGATCACAAAACCTCGAAACCCTAAATTGAGTAGGGGAAAGGTCACAGGCGTGTGCATAGGCCGTGACAGGGAAACGAGAACGACCTGTGGATCGGGTTTTTAGGAGAGATTCCACTGCGGAATCGAAAGAGCCGCTTCAGCTTGCATGAGGAATTGAACGATCCTGTGAGCAGGAGCGTGACCAGGTGGAGTTCATATCTCTACTGCGTTAGATAAGCATTCATAGAATTGACTTTAACATAGGTCCATATGTCTTAAAATTTCAAGTGTATAATTAATAGTTTCACAGTTATTAGAAAATAAAAAGTGATTAGGCCTTAAGTAATTCTCACTATCTAAGTTAAAAGGTGGCATTACATACACCCACCCTTAAAAAAAAAACTGCTTCCCGAGGTTATGGTCATTCTCAATATAAGGAAAAATTCATGACACAACTTATATGTGTCTTCTATGATAGAAACCCCTATTTTATATTGGTCACATTGTACCTTAACTAATTAAAACATGTTGAGGCTATTAATATATTGATTACAACTACCCCTATTTAGTTAGCACCTTATCATGTCTTGACTCTATTTTATTATCACTTTTAATTTAATTAATGATAAGACACACTTTTGTTATAGATTTACTCTTTCTAAGTTCCATATATGACCCCCATATATAAATTATAGTCTATTTGTTTGTTCACTACTTAAAACCTTAGCTCATCATCAATTCTCTAGTTAAGTGAATCTTATATTGAGTTCGATATAAACTTGCTTAAGTCATACATATAATCCCACTTAGGGTATCCTGATAATTATAAACAATCATTATTGTTGAAATAATGTAACTGCAAAGAGCGTTCTTATTATTATTTTATTATTGGATTAAATCCCCATTGCGGATTAATCATGTCATTATTATTATTATTGTTATTGGATTAATCCCCATTGAGGATTAATCATGTCGGTAATTGTATAAGGACCAAATCCTCTTTTGCGGATTGGTCATCGGACAATTACAAAGTGCAGAATAAGAAGTCGGCCCCAACAGTTATAATGGAAGACCCAGAATTAATTAAAGGTGGGTTTACCCACCCAGAGTGAGAGGTCAACCCTGCCAGATTGTGACCTTTCACACGTGCCAGGTTGATATAAATAAGAGGCTAGCCCCTCACTTCAAACACATAACTCACTTGCTCATTCTCTTATGAGGCAAGCTGCAATTACAAGTTGGAGAGAGGAGAAGAAGAGTGGTGAATCTCTTGGGGAGGACTTTCTGTATTGGTTTGAATTATCTCTTGAACATTGTATAAGCTATTTATGATAAGGAAGCTTTTGTTGGGTTTTCTTCCCCTAGAGGGTTTCCCAGGATAAATGTTGTGTCTCTTGTGAATGTGTATTTCTCAGTGATCTTGTTCTTATTATGCTCTTATCTATTGAAATGAAAAGAACTATAATAATGGCATAAACATTAACATGGTATCAGAGCCAACCTGAAGGAAGCATATTTCGCAAAAAAAAAAATGTCACTGTTACCGTACCCAAAAATTAGGGTTTTGAAAAAGTATCTCTTTTCATATCCCTAACATCCTAGAAAGTTGTGCCCTCCCCCAAGGATCATTTTGGCACTTAGAGCGCACCTTTTCAGTGGATAGATCTCCCGGAAAGTGAAACCCTAGTTTCACAAAGTACCAGAAAACCAAAAAACCAGAGTACCAGAAGTACCAGAAGTAATATAGTACCAGAAGTACCAGAAAACCAGAAGCACCAGTCCAGAAATCCACAGATCAGATTTGAAGGGGTAAAAGTTGGATTTTCGAAATTCTGACTGCACCAGCTAACTCGCCTAAGCTCAGCGCATCTATCCCTTGAATCAGATTTTCAAAATTCGAAGTTTGAAAAATTAGGGTTTCCTCATAAAAGCCTAAGTTGCAATTGCAGTCTCAGAATCAATTGCAGTTGCAGCACCAGTTGCAGTTGCAACCGTAGAACCAGTTGCAATCACTCTTGAAGTTTTTGGTAATGATTACCGCTGCTACCAAATGGAGCCACTACCTGCAAATGTTATTTGAGGTATGTACTCACATATGGTTAATGGTTAAACCCTAAAGAGTATTTGCAGGAGAAGGGATCTTTTTCCATAGATCCAGAAGGATATCAAGATCCAACACATTCAAAGGAATGATGCAACCCAGGTGTGATTATTCTAATATGCATCTATTTGTTATGAAATTATCTTAATCAGTGTTGCATGTTGAAGCTATGATCAAATCATTAGAAGGATTAAAATTTGATCATAGAGCTTATCCTATAACCTAATCTTTTGTCAAGATAGCATGTTATCTTAGTACAACAGAAAGTTTGAAGAAAGTACTCGTCACTTGAGTGAATGAGACCTAGAAGAAAAGAAAGCACTCACTCTTGAGGACAAGGCTCCAGGTTTGATTAATCAAGATTCAATGGTACACATGACAATCTAATGACTTTAGTTGAGATAGCAATCGTCATAAAGTATTATACTTGATAACATGTGAGAATACTTTATTTGATATGACTAACACCTCCTCTAGGAGAAACCTCATGTTTTAGTGTCAGATTTCCATTGAAGAATCCTTGGTCACAACACTAAGAGAGTGTTGAACTCATTTCATATTGTATTCCTTACCTTTAATATTTTCTAAATTATAAGTAATAATCTCTAAAGGAGCTACTGTGATGATTATTCATGCTATTGCTTTATATTATCAAGAAGGATATTATTCTTTCTTGTTGTTTTGTTTACCTTTCTCCAGGTCACATGAGGAAGCTATAGTGAAGGTTGTAGAAGGCAACGTGCTAAAGAAGAAATCATAAATGAAGCAATCATCAGTGGAAAAGAAGAAGGTGGGTCACTCAGAAGCTTCCATGACCCACGCTATTGAAGAATCCATGTGAACCCTAGAAGATTACCTCACATCAACTACAAGGTGCTACCATACATATGCAAAGCTATCACAGGTTTACCAGAACTGAAAGGTGATCATGAAGGCGTATGCAATGGATGTGCGCAAGGGAAGAACATCAAGGACCCGTTTCCGAAGAGGGACAACAAGGCAGAAGGAGTCCTAGAACTCATTCATTCAGATGTATGTGGCCCAATGCCGTCATCCTCGATTAATGGGTATGTATACTATGTATCACTCATTAATGATTATTCTCGTAAAAGACCTGGATATATTTGAAGTATTCAACAAGATCAAGGAATTCAAAGCCTTGATAAGAGAACCCTTATGTAAGGAAGATTAAGATACTCAAGTCAGATAATGGAGGATAATATACCTCAGAAGAGCTCGTGAACTTATGCAAATATGTTGGGATCAAGATCCTCCAAAAAATGGTGTAGCTGAATGGAAGAACAGAACCATGCTGAAAGCTGTGAAGATCAAGATCTTCCTATGTGCTTATGGGTAGAAGAAGCAATGACAGATGTTTATGTGAAGAATTGATTGCCCCATAGTGCACTTAGGCTCAAGACACCGGAAGAGATGTTCACCGGAAAGAAGCCAGAGGTAAGCCATCTCAAAATATTTGGCTGTCCAGTGTTTATTTGTATACCGAAATAGAAAAGAAACAAGTTGGAACCCTCCGGAAAGGCAGGAATATTTATGGGATACTGTGAGGTATCCAAAGCCTTCATAATCTACATACCTGGTCACCACCATATTGAGATCAGTAGGGACATGACCTTTAATGAAGAAGTTTCACTTAAGAAATCGAGAAGATGCCAACTTGAAGAGGTATATGAAGAGCAACATGTAAATCCCAGGACGACAGAATTCGTGAGGGAAGTTCCTAGAGATACAAAACCTATAAGGGAAGTCATAGCTTCCCCTGATGAGGAGACTCCTGAATATCATGATATAACAGAAGTTTAAGAACCTCCTCAAATGACCTTCTCCCATAAAAGAAAGCCTGCTTGGGCAAGAGAGCTTATTCAATATGGAGAGAAGTATGGTGTTCCAGAAGAAACCACAAGACAGGTTAAGAGACCAAAGCCATTCTCCAATTACACGGCTTTGATGTGAAATCTACTTGATGAAGAACCCACATGTTTTGAAGAGTTTATCCAGAAGAAGGAATGGGTAGATGCCATGACAGAGGAATACCAATCCATAATAAATAATGATGTATGGGAAATTGTTCCCAGACCAAAAAGTAAGGATATGGTATCATCAAAATGGCTCTTCAAGATAAAACATGTTGTTGATGGAAGTATTAAGAAATATAAAGAAAGATTTGTCGCTCGTGGCTTTTCCCAGAAGGAAGGAATTGACTATGAAGAGACATTCACTCATGTGGCCAGATACACTTCAATTAGAACCATTATAGCTCTTGCTGCCAAGATGAAATGGAAGTTGCACTAGATGGATGTGAAGAAAGATTTTCTGAATGGTGTCATTAAAGAGGAAGTGTATATAGAGAAACCCCAAGGATTTGAGGTTGAAGACAGGAAGTCTCATGTCTGTCGATTGAAGAAATCCTTATACGGAGTGAAGCAATCTCCCAGAGCTTGGTATGGCCATATAGATAGTTTCTTGACGAGATTGGGCTTTACCAAGAGTAAAGCAGATTCAAATATCTACTTCAAGATCATGGAAAATGAACTAGTAATACTATTACTGTATGTGGATGACTTATTCTTAACTGGAGAAGAAAATCTCATCACTCAATGTAAACAGAGACTTGCCGCTGAATTTGAAATGAAAGAGCTTGGCCTAATGCATTACTTCTTAGGTCTTGAGGTATGGCAGAGTCCGAAAAGAATCTTCCTTAACCAGGGAAAGTACACAATCGAAATCTTGAAGAGATTCGACATGCTCGAATGCAATTCCATGAATACACCCACGGAAGCAAAGCTAAAGTTGTTGGTCGATACTTCGTCAGATTTGATAGATGCCACTCTGTACAGACAGATTATTGGATCGTTGATGTACCTGACGAACACTAGACCAGACATCTATTTTGCAGTGAACACCTTGAGTCAGTTTCTGGTGCAGCCTAGACGTGTTCAATTAGTGGCTGCAAAACATGTGATGAGGTACCTTAAAGGTACAATGGATTATAGTCTCAGCTATGATGGAGATCATGACTTCACACTGAGTGGATATACTGATGCAGATTGGGCAGGAAGCGTTGCTGACAGAAAAATCACTTCTGGATGTTGTTTCAGTTTGGGATCAACTATAATCTCGTGGCATAGTAGGAAGCAATCTAGTATTTCTCTCAGCACAGTGGAAGCAGAGTACATTGCCGCATGTTCTTCTAGCTGCAAAGCTATATGGCTTCGAAAGTTGCTGACAGGCCTATTTGATTTGGAGATGAGAGCAACCGCGATTCTATGTGATAATCAAAGATGTATTAAAATGACAGAGAATCCTGTGTTCCACGACAGGTCGAAGAACATAGAGATCAGCTATCATTTCATCTGCGACATGGTACAGAGAGGAGCCTTGAAGCTCCAGTACATTAGCACGGATGAACAGGTTGCTGATGTGATGACTAAGCCTCTATCTCTTGTAAAGTTTGAACACTTTCGAGATAAGCTTGGTATTGCCCGAAAGGACCTTCCCTGAAAGGGCGAGTAGATGTATTCCTTGCTTCTGACCTCACTGTTAGACGTAAAGCAAGATGAGTCATGCTTCTGACCTCGTTGTTATACATAAATCATGACGCCATGTGATCCTTGCTTCTGACCTCACTGTTAGATGTAAAGCAAGATGAGTTATGCTTCTGACATAGTTGTTAGACGTAAAGAATAATGTCGTTGATTCCTTGCTTTTGACCTCGCTGTTAGTTGTAAAGAAAGATGAGTCATGCTTCTGACCTCCCTGTTAGACGTAAAGCATGACGTTGTGTGATCCTTGCTTCTGACCTCGTTGTTAGACGTAAAGCAAGATGAGTTATGCTTCTGACCTAGTTGTTAGACGTAAAGCATAACGCTAATGATTCCTCGCTTCTGACTTCGTTGTTATATGTAAAGCGAGATGTTGATGTGTTCCTTGCTTCTGACCTAGTTGTTAGACGTAAAGAAAGATGAGTCATGCTTCTGACCTAGTTGTTAGACATAAAACATGACGCTGTGATTCCTCGCTTCTGACCTAGTTGTTAGACGTAAAGCGAGATGATGATATTACTTGCTTCTGACCTAGTTGTTAGATGTAAAGCAAGATGTGACTGATATTGAGCTGCCAACTTAACCGCTGTGACATTGAGCTAGTATAGTACTGTGATGTACCGGCCTAGTGTTGTGATGAGGTATCATTTTTATTGATACATATTTGATGCAAATGATGATAGCATTCTTTTGACAATGATGATGCTGCTGATGAAGAAAACTTCCGATGACACGTAAATGTGCTAGACAATTGTTCAAGATGATATTGATGATACTGTCCTCCATATGCCACTGATGATGCAGACCTCTCTCGCCTGATGCTAATGAAGAATACCCTTCTTGTTAAGGGGGAGTGTTGAAATAATGTAACTGCGAAGAGCATTCTTATTATTATTTTATTATTGGATTAAATCCCCATTGCAGATTAATCATGTCATTATTATTATTATTGTTATTGGATTAATCCCCATTGAGGATTAATCATGTCGGTAATTTTATAAGGACCAAATCCCCTTTTGTGGATTGGTCATCAGACAATTACAAAGTGCAAAATAAGAAGATGGCCCCAACAGTTATAATGGAAGACCCAGAATTAATTAAAGGTGGGTTTACCCACCCAGAGTGAGAGGTCAGCTCTGCTAGATTGTGACCTTTCACACGTGCCAGGTTGATATAAATAAGAGGCTAGCACTTCACTTCAAACACACAACTCACTTTCTCATTCTCTTATGAGGCAAGCTACAATTACAAGTTGGAGAGAGGAGAAGAAGAGTGGTGAATCTCTTGGGGAGGACTTTCTGTATTGGTTTGAGTTATCTCTTGAACATTGTATAAGCTATTTATGATAAGG
>ML807403.1:79129-101338 GCA_009831015.1 Picea engelmannii
GTGCATATCCTTTCACTATCTTCAACCACCCTTCATGTCAACACCTTATTTCTATATATATCACATTGCATAAAACATGTACTTTTTCCATCTTACATACTTGTATGTCAATTCACACTCTAATACTTTATACTACTTGCCATTATTGTATACTTATTTATTTATCATTAATATTCTCCCTTAATTTCCCATCATTATTACGTACTAACTATCTTGTGATTCTTATATCCTGTCGTCTTTTCCATAATTCACTTTACTTATACTACTTATTTAATACTAACTAATTTATTTGAATTCAACATTAATTTTAAAATTAATTTAAAATTAATTAATTTTTTGTCAAAACTTGATATTAACCCAACAATTTATTTATTTTTAAAAAAATATTAAAAATATTTTATATATTATTTGATTGGTTAACAAGTTTGAAATTTTATTGCTAAGCTCACATCATCCTTATTAAGGTTTACAAATTTATTTTTATACAATATTTTAAACTCTACAATTCCACCACATGATTTGTCTTCCACTTATTTTATTTGTGAAATTTAATGTAGAAATGTGTACACAATATACAAATCTATGTATTTTTTTATATTGTTTTTACTTATATGTAGTAATATATTTGTATTCCAAAATAATAGAATAAACAAATTTTTGTTTATTATTCTTATATAAAATGATACAATTTTGTTTTAACCCATTTTTTTTAATCAATTAAACAACATATCTATCTATCTATATTAAAATGAATGCAACCAATGTATAAGGTAGGAGGCAGGCAGGAGGCAACCTTCAGGTATGTAGCAGATTGGGATAATGACAACCTGTAGGTATGGGGTTCATGTCTTAACTAGAGTTAAGTGAAGAGGGACCGTGGTTGAGTAAAGGGACTCATTAAGTGTTTTGAATCCGTTTCTGGCAAAGAAAAGCAGGAAGTAAAAAGAATAGATGATTTTAGGGGCTAAATTTCGCAAATGGGCTAATTTTCTATGGTTTTTCCCCAAACATGGATTCGCCCAAATTGCATAAAATAAAAAAAATTTACATTACAAATCACCAAAATTTTATAAAAACTATATAAAATCCTTAGAAATTTGAATATTTTTACAAAACTATGGCCAAACATTTTACATTTTGCATATTAAGGACTAGTAATATTAGCCCACATTTCTAAATTTTTAATATAAATTTCCATCCTCAAAATCATCCCTGGTAAAGAGGGCATTTAACCACATAATTTATTAGGTGAAATTGGGTAGAGAAATGGGTATCCCAAGATGACATTATGACAGGTAGGTTATCTTTTAAAGAGGATAGGACAGAAGTCATTTATTAGTTGCACTATACTAGGGTGGGTGACATTTACAAGGAGATTATTTGTGTGGCAAGCATGTTGCCTCTTTAAATGACTGGTGTGTTGTTGGTGGAACTGTCCATGCGAATTCGATCTGGTTGAATGTTACTCTCACTTCAGATTCAAACTCCAATCCATTCCAAATTTTGTGCCAAATAATATCCATGCTCACACAAAATGTGAGCAACATTGGGATCTTCATGTGAGCAACATTGGGATCTTCATCCTGAATTTCATCTGAAGCCTTGATAATGGCATCAATGTTGAAAATGTTCAAGGTTTTTATGGCAGAGTGAAGGGATGAGACATTTATTTTCAACCTACAAATATTTTATGGTTCATCCAACAAGATTTTATTGCAGGAAAGACCGTGCAACAAATGGTGAATGAAGCTCTCCAATAGGTTCCCAATCTTACAGGGAAAAAAATATTGAGCAGGTTAATCAAATTCGACTATCTTTGGAAATTATGGGAGAAAACAACACAACTTTCAGTTTACCATAACATCATCTGTTGCACACCAAACTTTGCAATATGTTGGGCACCAAACTTTGGAATTTGTTCGGCACCAAAATTTGCAATCTATTGGGCATCAAACTTTAGAATTGAATGGTGATGTGAAGCAACCTGTATTTCACAAGGAAAATGGGAAATAGTACTATAGAAGAGGTCATAAAAAGGGAAAGAGTTATGATTATGTCGAAACCTTCCAAGGAGCCTTGCCCTCAGAAGGCGACAACCCTTCTGATCTCCTCTTTCTTGCAGGAGGCGGTCGTGTCAGAGCCATAGCTTCCTCAACCATCCATTTCTCCCAAGAAAAGGAGGAATAATTTCAGAGAGGTAGAGGTGGTTTAGCATTAATTTGGGTTTCAATTAGTCTCTCATATTAACCACCACCATTTTGACCATAAAGAGGTTCCCTACCATTCTATCTAACTACCAGGAGGGATCTGAAGGGCTTGGTTGTGGTTGCAATTTTTTAGGCCAACACTGTGTTCTAGGTTATAAGTTTCCTTTGTACACCTTCAAAAGAAGGAATACCATTACTGGAGAGAAACATGCAGATAAATATGTTTAGGTGGCATATATCCCTTTCCTCGACTATGTGCTTCTTGGCAAGTGTGAGGAAAGGATGCAAAGGGTTTTGCTCCGCTATGATGTCACTACTTGTGAAACCAAGGGAATCCTTAAAAATTATGGTTTCATTGCTCAGCTGAATGAACGATGACATATTAAGAACGCCCTACTAAATTTTGAGAGGATAAGGTGTTGCAGGACTTTGACCCCAGTAAATTCAATTTCACCGAAGTAGGCCATGAAGAGGTGCTCTTCTATTTGGAAGAAAGTGACAATAATAAAGTTCAGTACTTGGAAAAGTCCCTTATCTTGGACAGTCTAAATGTGATTTACATCAATGTGATTCCAAATGAATATGGGAATGTGCTTCTTGTGCCAAGAGTATTGGACTTCTTTCCCCAATGCTACAATCATTATACAAAATAGAGAAGTTGCAATGCTTTCTTGTAGTTTAGTTTTTGTAATGGGTACTCATCCCCTAGTGAGGATGGAATTATTAGTGATATCATCATTTCTCTCTCCCAGTATTATTTGTTAGGCTCAATCTCAAATGTTGGAGATATGGTGCATTCCATAGTCAGTGGAAAAATAGGAAAATTATATCTTTTTAAATACATTCTAAGCTCAGGGGGTGCATATTTCTACCCTTTTGGCTCCAAATGAATTCTATCTTTTCCAATTGCCTTTGTATTTCACTACTGGTATTAGAGATATGATTATGGTAAGGGTAGCTAGAATAAATGATATGATTCCATTTGTCCTCAAGATTACCACATTGCACGTCGGTTATATCACAATTAATACTTGATTTAATTCTACTTCAAGAATCTGCAAAAGTTTTTTTTTAATGGATTTAATTGGTTACCAGTAGTATTAGGGCCTTGATTATGCTAACAATTTGTTAGGTATTTAAATCTATAAATATTCTGTGCAAATTCAAGTTATTGAAAAATACATGATTAGTTTGAGTTTGTACTATTTTATGTGTTTCTGAGATAATTGAATATTACCTGGCCTGATATTGCTAAGTGAGTATGTTGGTTGGCGGAAAGTAGAGTCTTGAAATAGAGAATCAATATTTTCTTATGAGTTTTGGGTCTTTTTGATTTTGTGCCGTATTAAATTAGCCTTACTACAAAGTGATGGATTCAATTTGATAAAGTGTATTATTCAATTGGTCGTAATCAAGAAGTCAACAATATTACTGATACATGATGTTATTTCTTTCTCATTTTATTTCTTTCTATATTCATTAATTCATGAACTTGGGATTGTTCTAGTTATCTGTGGCATAGCTACCAAAAACGTGATGGCACTACCATATTTATGGGAGAAGTGGCCTTGAAATTGGACCGAAATAGTAATGGGTATTTCAAGCAAGGATGTCTCGTTTCCTTCTAACTAAAAACATGTTTCTTGTTTTGGGACCCATTCGAGCATGTCATAAGTTGTGTCAGGGTATATCTTGTCTGTATACCCCATAATTACAAGATCACTAACATTGTTTGCAGTATCTGTTGGATTTCCAACACTTGGTTGCTACGAACTTTGTTATTTTATTTTTTTGCAAAACATATTTCCATCATAAGTTCACATGAATCAATCCCTTGCAACAATTTAACCATCAAGTAATTCCATATTTTTTGTTTACTAATCTAACTGATTGCATGAAAGAGGTGCCATATGATTTCCAAGAAAGCATATGAGCATTGGCATTGTGTCTGACAATTTTTGATATGTAGGACAAGAGAAGAACTTAAGCATATTTATTTTTCTTATAGGCTTGTAACAACCCAATTTGGGATGTAGATGAAGATATATTTATCTTAGACATATGAAAAACTGTAAGGGAGTTGAAATGAGTGGATTAAGAAACTAGGCAGAGCTTACTGACCTTGTTGGCACAAAGACAAAATCCTGATGTGGGTGGTCAAGCCCAGATTTCAGTTTTGAAACCGGGATCTGATACCATATGTAAGGCCTACCTTACATAGCCTCATATAAATAAATACTTTCTAATGTCCTACTGAAATTATTGCAACTTAGTTTAGAATTTTTCTTTCATGATTTTTCTATACCAGGAATATAAAATAGCAGCATAATAGCTAAAATAAATAAAATGCTTACCTCAACCTATACATTAGTTGATTTTGTCCCTTTTCTAGTTGTTGATGATCATTCCCAACTACCCCAAACTAAATATTAACCTCCCAGCTCACTAGGAACAACCTCTTTGAATCCGTAGCTCCAGGAATCCTTACGGTTTCCTATCCCCTGAGCCCAAAATTCCCAGCAACAAGACTTCCCTGTGAGAGTTTCCTAAATGCTCTGTTCTCCTAATTTTCCTCCTCCTTCTGTCACCTCTTGCATAAATTTCCAATCCAAAAATGAGACCCCCTCTCCAAGTCCCCTCCTCTCTTCCTTATCCTCCTCTCTCAAATCCCCCCCATTAATTTCCCAACAACCTTATCCCCCCAGTAATTCCCCAAAAGCCTTATCCCCCATTAATTACTTCACCCACCTTTTAATAATAAAGTAATAAAAATCTCATTTAATATATTTTAATAATTAATTGAATTTAAATTAATAACTATGATAAAAATTAATCAATTTGGGTTGGTACATTTTGGGTTTCCACGTAAAAACACTGGTGTATTGTGTATGTGTATGATTGCTCATTTGTTCATTGTTTATTTACTTTGAAACTATTGGATGATAATGCTACATTGATATAACACTTGCATTTTATGGTTAAAAAGATTGCATTTCCCTATTACTAATTCACCCCCCCTCTCAGTAATCCAACAAACATCGCATTGAGACTTGTCCTAATGTTGCCCCTCTACACCAAAATAAATTCCCCCTTCACCCATCCAAATCTATGGTGATCAAGATGAGATCGATAAACTCCGTACAACTGACTTCATATACCCCATTGCATACACATCTTGGGTTTCCAACCCTATTTCGGTCAATAAAAAACAAGCCACCATTTGGGCTTTCATTGACTTCTATGACCTCAACCAAGGTTGTCCCAAAGAGAACTTCCCTACTCCCTTTATCGATCAATTCATCAATGCCTGTGTTAGTCACGAATTCCTCTCCCTCATGGATGGATTTTCTGGCTACAATTAGATCCACATCCAATATGTAAATCAATACAAATCATCCTTTACTACCCCATTGGGCACATTTTCCTATCGTGTTATGTGCTTCATCCTCAAAAACATAGGGGCCAATTTCCAATGTGCAATGACGTATGCCTTCCCTGATATTTCTCACATCATTATTGCCTACTTGGACGACCTCATTGCTCAATCCAAGAAACGTTCTCAACACATAGAATACCTATTGATCATCTTTGAATTCTCCTAAAGGTATAACATATATATCAACCTGCTGAAATGTATTTTGCGTCATTGTAGGCCGCATGTTGGGATTCATAGTATCCCAATAGGGTATCACCATAGACCCACTTAAAATTTAGGAGATCAATGAGATTCTCCCTCCCAAAAACACACCTACACTACGTAGGAGGTTTCAAAGGCTTACCTACATCTCTCACTACTCAAATATGATGATGTCTTCTCTCCCACCACTCAAAAAAATCCATGCAGGAACTCTCTAACCTTCATAACAACAAGTATAAATGAGGTGGCCATGTGGGCCCCATGCCCTTATATATTGCCTTTGGCCCACCTTCCCTCCATCCATTCTGGAGCATTTGAGATTTTATTTTTGCACCGCTTGCACCCATGGGATCCAAATTCCCTCACCTTCACAATGGTACTCTTAGATTCTCTTTCCAATCTAGATCCCTAGGGACCCCCTTTGGCCACCCCATGTATAGGTATGCACCCTCTGTCCACATTTCCTTCTCATGCATCTGTTATACACATGTTTTATTTTGAGCAAATATGTTTCATTTCGGGTATTTGACTTGAATGTGCAGGTCTTCACCCACATCCCCTTGTCACACCGACAATTATGGAATCTCTTTTCTCCTATAGCTATATATTTCTAAATGGAATATCGTTTAACCCTCTTCTCATAGTCTCATTTCCCAAACATTCCTCTGGATACTCATCCTTAGCTTTCCCCCACCCGACATTGTGGTACCATCACCTTCATTTACCTTCGAGTATCGCCATCCCATAGCTCTCTTCCCCCCATGAATTTTCCCACATTTATCTACCCCTTGGCATACTAACACTCATATTGTTCTAACCAATAGGATTTTGAGTCATGGTAGTATTACATCCTAGAGAAATAACCTCATATTTCTTCCCCCTCATCATGCTAATCACCTCCTAATGGAATCCCACCTTCTGATTTTCGGTTACACTTAATGCACCTCTGCAATCTCATTGACCTTCAATACCATCCATCATCACTTTCTCATTTGCAGAATCACCCTCCATTCATCTACCTAGTATATAAACTAAACAATGGGGCCACCACACTTCACCCTTATTTACTTATGTTGTATATCAGCCAAGCCATATTCCAGCGGGGCACGCATTTCTATATGTGTAATTTCAACCCCATTATTTATTCATTTGGAATTCTAACAAGAATTTTTATGTTTCATCAAGTACAATATATTTTGGCCATTGTGCATGATGGAAGTTTTTTTCCTTGGCACATTGCAACCCCTATTACCCTTGGTTGGGGAATCTCATTACCCTCCCACCCTTTGCAAGACATTTGTATCCAAGCCAAAATGTTGACCACCATTAAACCTTTATGTCCCCTATCTCTCAGTATTTTTTCCTATTCTACATCCCCTTGAA
Source organism: Picea engelmannii (assembly GCA_009831015.1). Taxonomy (NCBI): domain Eukaryota; kingdom Viridiplantae; phylum Streptophyta; class Pinopsida; order Pinales; family Pinaceae; genus Picea; species Picea engelmannii. The sequence continues at coordinate 86,357 of ML807403.1, forward strand.
ACTTCATCCCTTCAACAAAGTTTTCCCATGTCTGGTCATCCCCCTGACACCAAATAGTACATTACAGTTTCTTCCATCCATCAACATCCTCCAACCAAAGGTAGTTCTAGAATCATATATATTCCAAATGTCATTCATGATTGTCACCCCCTTTCCTATTACCATTACAGTTCTTGCCACCATGTTGATCACAAGAGGTATCTAGAAGTCATTCACTTATGATCGTCGCATTACTTTCCATGTTGAACTCAACAAAATTCTATAAAAGTGACAGTATCTTGGCCCTAATTTCATTGAGAATGAGTAGCCTCAGATGTCACATAGAGATCCCTTATTGCTCTTTGATTTCATTGATCCCCATGACATTTAACTCCATCACAATACCATGTCACAGTGGACCATCACAATTTTCAGTAGCATTCGAGTACATTTGAATTTTATTAAGCCATCAATTCCTCTGAGTCCCTCACCACTCAATTCAGAGCCACCTCAGTCATCAGAATCATCACCAGTTGTATTTTTCTCCCCCAGGGGAACTACAGATATCTACTTCATAAACACGTTCTATTACTCTTACCCTTCGATGATCTCATGATATGAGCATGGGGCATGCCCTCCTCATTTGTAAAATTTTTCTTTGTCATATTTTATACCCTACTATGTATCGATCTGATGTCCCCTCTCCCTCCGACAGATAACTCTTGACGCTCCTCATGTGCAAGTTTTMTCAATGTCTACTCAATATCACCATCCAAARAAGCTATGATGTATTTCAGCTATACATATGTTCCTAACCTCATACATCAGGGGCATCTGTTATCACCGAAAAATAGATCACTACAACTATGGACAATGGATGAAGAAAAAGGTAACACAAACACAAAATAATACCAATATTCATGGAAGGATTACATTCAGTTTGGAAAAAAAATAAAAAAACTATACAAAAGTTGTTTTGGAAATCCATACACATTCATTCAAAGTCGTGYRCGCACATCTGCATGGGATAAAACAATGTACAATATGTACAGTGAGTACAGTGCACTACTGATAGTCAAAAGACCCACGCAAAYGCTAAAATGATAYATTATTGAATTTGGTTGGGCCTCAACCATTTTATGGATGAAGGGAACCTCCCCCATACCCAAAATATCCCTCAAATTTCACCTTCGGATCATTGAAAGGGATGTGAAGTACCTCCAAGGGCTTCCCATTCACACTTAGAACCAATTGAGAAAAATCCTACCATCCTCCTATAAATAAAGGGTCATTGTATGCAAAAAATAGGAAGTATTTGAGTATTGTTATGTTGCTCATGTTCATCTTTGGGAAGCCACCTTCCTCTTGGAAATATTTGAGCATTCAAAAAAAGTGTTAGAGCTCTCTCCTCTTCACTATTTCATCAGTCTTTCTTCACCATTTTCCTTTGTTAGCCATTGATAGTAGAAAGAAGACTTTTTACTTAGGGACTCAAGAGCCTTACCAAAGAGGAATAGGGGAGTCATAAGTTCCCATATTTCTTTGAGTATCAATTCGAATATCATATTACTTGCTATATCTCTTTTGTGTCTTTTTTATGCACCCATTTCACATTATTATTTTCTTAGTTTAGATGTATTTCATCATTGTTTATTTCTTACTTATATATGTTAGTTGATCCACTAACCTAATAACCCTCTCCTATGTTTTCTAGATGGCCTAAATAGATAGTTAAGGGGCCTATTTTTTCTCAATCCTATGAAAAAAGGAACCCAAAAACCCTTACAACCATTTATGATTCAGTTGGGAGGGGCATATTACCCCACCAGACAAGACCGTGGTTTCTACCAGAACCTTTCCTAGCATGCGATCTATCAAAACTAGTCTTTCCCAGGAGCATGGTCTTAGATGTCACCACCACGTCTCCCTTTTCTGGACATGTTAAATTTTCTAGACTTGTCAAAATTGATGAATGACCAAGAGAGTCATCATGCATCATGGCCCCCCATTTCTACGAAAATTCCCTCTGACATTATGAAGTTTAAGGGTAAGAGTGGTGAGGACCTAGGTGATCATGCGACTACCTTTAACCTATGGTGCTCGTATAACTCCATTAATAACTATTATGTTCACTTGATACTATTTCAATGCACCCTTATGGGGGTTTTAGTGAAATGGTACATCGAGTTACGTAGGGGAACTTACCAAACTTTCAATGAGTTTCTCTTGGTTTTTCTCAACCACTTTCAATTGGCATTTTATTACAATGAAAACATAGGGCTTTTGTCTTCTTTTCATCGGGATAAATTCACCCACATCTCATATCATATTCAAGAGTGGCGTAGAAAGAAGCGGTTGATTAAAGATTACATTCCTCCAGATTTTCTATTGGAATGATTCCTCAAATCCATATTGCCTTACATTTTGAAGGATGTTTCTACATCCAGAGTGACATCTGAGAAGAGGCCATATTTAAATCCCAACAATTGGATCTTATATATGCTCAATCTGGGATTCTCTATGAAATTATTCCTAGACAAAATCTTGGGCCTCATGCTGATGACATCATAGGCTATGTGAATGCCAAGTTTTAAGACCAGGTGACGAGCCAACTAATGGATTTGTTGATGTAGGAGCATCGTAATCAAGAGAAAAAAGAAAGCACAAAAGAGAAGGATAACTGGAAATGCACCAGTGCACATTTTGAAGGCATTTTGAATTTTAAAAGACAGAGAATTAATGTTAGATCCAAAAGGATGTATTGCATTTATGTTTTGGAGATTGTAAACAGATCTTGAGCATTGCTCTCATCTGTCGGTTATGGAGGCATTTAATTGTAATGAATGTAAAGTAGGTAGCTTTTAATTTTCGACTAGATAGCTTAGAGTTGTAAGAGGGAAAACTCTATAAATATCCCTCGTATGTATTATATTTGTAAGATTATGCTCATTGTAGTTGTAAGCTATAGAGAAAGAGAGAAAGAGAATAGGAGAATAGAGATTCAATAATTTTTATAAGTAGATAGTTGTTCCTATTGAACTCATGTACAGAAGCATTGGGATTAATATATGAATGTTTTAATTCCATTTCATGGTGTTTTCATGGTTACTGTTTACATCTATTGGATGTTATGTTTACAATATGTTTATATTCTATGTTATGCATTCGTTGCAATGCTATGTGTATGGATGATTTGATTTCATGTTGAATGTATGAAGTCTATAAGAGGATAAGTATAAGTTTCGATTGTTTCTCTTCCTAAGAACTCTTGCAAAGAGTGTAGTGAGAGTCTGTAAGGAGTGCATTGACATGGTTTTGAGTCTTATCTCAGAAAAGGTCGGGAGGGATACCATTGTTCTTATACTAGCAGAAGTGCAAGTATAACACATAGTCGTGAAAGGTGTGCACAGGCCGGTTGAAGTCTTAGACTTACCCAACCAATGAGAGAAATTTAATAACTATTGTTTCAAGGAGTGCATAGAGTTGGAAGCAAAAATAACCATAGGTCATTGTGAATTCCGCAAGGAGTGCATGCAATAATCCTTTATAAATCCTTGATTTTGCACCAGAACAAAGCTCAGGAAGGATAGATATTTGGAAGGAGTTTGAAGGAAGGACGAGGTATGAAATCGCCTCGCAGAAGTTAAGCTCAAGAGGAAAAGACGATAGGTATTTTGGTAGGAGCCTTTGAGAGACCTGAATAGACGGTTGAAATACTCAAAGGGAGAAACATTGAAGTTCTATGGACCATTGGATCTTGTAGACCAGAGAGAAGCTTAAAGTTGAGTGTCTTTCAACACTCATAATCTTAGGAGGAGTAGTGGCCATTAGATGTTGATCGCCAAGAGTCGTTGATCTCGTGCTCAAATTTCATCGTTTCATAATTTGGGGTGTGGAGAAATTTGTGACTCGAAGTCGAGAGTTGAAAATTCTTGATTCGCGAAATCTCATTAGAATCATGACTGTCATATTGCGGGAAGCTCAAAGATGTTGATTTGTGATGAGGATTCATTGCAATTTCTGCTATCGGTGAAGGGTGTTGTTGCATTGAAAATCGCCGATACACGAAATCCCAAGGTGCCAAAATATTTGGGCCCCATGTTTTAGTCAAACGTCACATCAAGTGAAGTCAAGGGAGGAACCAATGATCCGTTATCCCTTTTCGGGGTTTCGAGGATTGAAGAAGTTAGAGGGACTCATATTTGGAGTCGCAAAGTCGCGAAACTCTAAATACCTTTTCAGGAAAGGGTTGTGGTCACATCAGTTGGCCACATGGGAAAGGCTTTCCACTTTTTGCTTGTTCACACAGACAAAATCCTGAAGAAGGACCTGTGGAAACACTTGTGTGTTGGAGATTCCTACGGGGAATCAAAGATTCAGTTAGACTCAAAGGGATATAGAGAACGATCCTTAGACCGGGAGGTCAAGAAGAAACTGTTGAGGTAGGGTTGTTGCATCAGGTGGTACTAGAGCTCAGACTTTGAATTCCTATAGCAAAGAAGCAGGTTTAATACAATTCCGCCAAGACGAAGTCAATATAGACCAATGCTTGATCCAGCTGTGGAAAGAGAAATGAGAGAACTCTGTGCTCGATTATATGCTATGGATAAAACATAGATACAAACAGTTGATGGTGAAGATGTCACTGAAGCCAAAAGTGACATTGAAGCTAGAGCTGAAGAAGAAGTTGTAGCCAAAGATGCTATAGAAGAACATTTACTTAGAGTTGTCTCAATAATAGGTGCCAGATCAAATATGAACATTCCTATGTATGAAGGCAACTTAGACGTTAAGGAGATGATAAATTTGTTTATATCTATAGATAAGTACTTCGATTATGAAGATATTGAGGACAATAAAAGAATAAAACGTGTTGTCACTAGGCTTAAAGGGCATGCAACACTATGGTGGGATGAACTACAAGCTGACAAGCATTGCAAAGGAAAGAAGAGAATCAAAAGATGGGATAGGATGGTCACCAATATGAAATCCAATTTTATACCCAAAGATTACCAAATCAATTTGCTTTGAAGAATGTAGAATTTGAGACAGAAGGGATGACAGTGAAGGAATACACTGAATAATTCTACAGGATAAACATCAGAGCTGGTCATCGTGAGAGTGATGATGAAAAGGCCACCAGATACATGAATGTTATGAGATATGACATTCAATATGATATGAGTATGTTGACAATCAGGAATGTATAATATGCTTATCAAATTCCTTTGAAGGGTGAAGAGAAATTGGCCTGAAAGCAAGATCAAAGTGGCAGAGGTAGAAGTTAGAGTAGAGGCAAATAAATTACCCAGGACAGAGTACAAAAGCCCAAGGATGAAGAAAAGAAACCTCATACTCACCCTGAAAGAGGGTGAAGTTCACATGGAAGACAATATGCCGATAAGAACACTTTTCCCCGAACAAGAGGAAGAGGAAGAGGCGGAAGAGGTGAAATAAAGTGTTTTGTCTATGGAAAGATCAAACACAAATGTTTTGAATGTCCTGATAGAAAAAAGGATGGAGGAGAAGCTCACATTTCATAAGCGCAAAGGCGAAATGTTGAGGCAGAATATGCAGAAGGTGGAAGATCCTTAATGATGAGGAAAATTATCTTGAAACCAAAGAAATAGTTGGAGAATCGAGTCCAAAGAAATATTTTTTTCAGAACTTCTTGCAAGACCAAGGATACAGTATGCAAGGTGATAGTGGACAGTGGAAGAACAAATAATCTGGTATCCACAAAAATGGTGGAGAAGCTGGAATTGGAAACTTTTACACATCCAAGACCATATAAAGTGTCGTGGTTACAAAAAGGACATCAGGTAACTGTCACTAAACAATGTTTAGTTAAATATAAGATAGGGGGATACAAAGATTAAATTTTATGTGATGTTATTCCCATGGATGTTTTTCATGTTTTGTTGGGGAGACTGTGGCAATATGACAAAAATGTTTTTCATGATGAAAGAAAGAACACATTCACCTTGTAGAAGAATGGAATAACATATATGTTGCTACCAATTGAAGACATGAAGGTGAAAGAAGAAGCAACAAATACTATACTTCTCATGAGTGGGAAGGAACTTTTGGAGGTAGTAAAGAAAGAAGAAGAAATGTAGTTTGATGTAGTGAGAAAATATAGAGTCATCCTGACCAGTACCTCGATAGATGATCTACCGAAGGAAATTCAGGAACTGTTGGAGGAATTCAATGATATAGTAGTGGACGAATTACCTTGTTCATTTTCGGCCATCAAGAGTATAAGTCATCACATTGACCTTATACCAGGGGTGATTTTATCAAACAAAGTAGCATATAGACTGACGCTGCAGGAGAATGAAGAAGTCAAGAAAAAAATCAAAGATTTAATGAATAAAGGGTTAGTTAGAGAAAGTTTGAGCCCATGCGCTATGCCAACAGTGTTAAGTCTAAAAAAATATGGTGGATGGAGAATGTGTATATATTCAAGGGATATAAACAATATCACCATCATGTATAGATTTCCTATACCCAAGATGGATGACTTGATGGATTGCTTGAGTGGGGAATTTTTTTTTTCAAAAAATTATTTGAAAAGTGGATATCATCATATTAGAATGAGGGAAGGTGATGAATGGAAGACAACATTCAAAACAAATGAAGGGGTGTATGAATGGCTTGTCATGTCGTTTGTCTTGATGAATGCGCCAATTACTTTTATGAGATTGATGAATGAAGTATTCAAAGATTTCTTTGGGAAGTTTGTAATTGTGTATGTTGATGATATATTGATCTTCAATAAGACTGAGGAGGAACATTTTAGAGACCTAACTCTAGTGATGAGAAGGTTGCAACATGAGAAATTGCTGATAAATTTCAGGAAGTCATCTTTCATGAAGAAAGAGATCGTTTATTGAGGTTTTGAGATCTCTTCGAATGAGTTGAAGATGGATCCTGAAAAGGTAAAAGAAATTAGAGATTGGCCATCGCCTAGGAATATCTTTGAAGTTAGAAGCTTCCATGGAATAGCTAGTTTTTACAGGAAAATCATAAAAAAAATTAGTGGAATTTCTCCACCAATGATGGACACAGTCAAGAAAATACATAAATATTTTCATTGGACAGAGGAAGCTGAGAAAATTTTCAAGTTGTTGAAGGAGAAAATAACTGAATAGCCAATTCTGGTTTTTCCAGACTTCAGTAAAACATTTCAAGTCAGATGTGATGCAAGTGGATTCGTGATTAGAGCAGTCTTAAGTGAAGACAACAGGCCAATTGCATACTTTAGTGAGAAGCTGAACGATGGGAAGACGAACTATTTCACGTATGATAAATAATTTTATGCAATTATACAGGCCCTGAAGAAATGGAGACATTACTTGGTTTCGAAAGAGTTTGTCTTGTATAGCGATAGCCATGCCCTACAATTCATAACTCGACAAGAGAAGTTTAACCAGAAACAGGTGAAGTGGGTTGAATTTATGCATAACTTTAATTTTGTTATAAAAGACATTTATGTTACTGCTAACAAGGTTTTTGATGCGTTGAGAAGGAAATGTTTTATTCTGCAAGAGTTTCGTGTGAAGACCTTAGGTTTTGATATCCTTAAGGATGTGTACAGAGATGATACAGATTTTAAATATGCTTATGAAGAATGCGAGAATCCTGTTCTAAGAGACGAAAGCCAATGGATAGAATATATGGTTCAGGATGGACTACTATTCAAGGGAAATCAGTTGTGTATTCTGAAGAGTTTTATGAGAGAGAATCATTTGAAGGAAAAACATAGTGGGGGATTGGCTAGAAATTTTAGCCATGATAAAACCTTTATGCAACTAAATAGCTTATATTATTGGAAAGGGATGAGGACGGATGTCAAGAAATTCGTGAACAGGTGCAGGATTTTCCAGCATGCAAAGGGGAAAAGGAAAAATACAAGGTTGTATCAACCATTGTCAGTATTAGAGAGGCCGTGGGATGCAGTAAGCATGGATTTTGTGTTATGACTGTCGAGGACATAGAGAGGTTGTGATTCCATATTCGTGGTATTTGAAAGATTTTATAAAATGACATATTTCATTCCATGTCAGAAAACTAGTGATGCAACGCATATTGTAAATCTATTTTTCAAAGAATTTGTTAGACTTCATGGCTTAGCCAAGAGTATTGTTTCAGATAGAGATACAACATTTGTTGGTCATTTCTAGAGGATCCTATGGAAGGATTTGGGGACTAATTTATCTTTTAGATCAACATATCACACTAAGATGGATGGGCATACCGAGGTAGTTAACCAAAGTCTGGGAGATTTATTGAGGAGTTTAGTAGCTGGACATCACAGTCAGTGGGATCAGATACTGCTACAAGTGGAATTTTCATATAACAACTCACCTAATAGGAGCAAAGGAAAAATCCCATTCCAGATAATGTATGGATTGCAGTCGAGAGGAGTATCTGAGTTGAGAGACTTAGAGCAGAATGAATTCTGGAGTCCTAGCGCGAAATATTTTGTAGCAGAGATGCAGGAGCTCCACAGTAAAATCAAAGAAAGATTATAGAATGTCAACCAGGAATAAAAGCACAGAGAATATCAGCACAAAAGATAAATTCAGTTTGAAGTGGGAGATTTCGTCTTAGCGCATATGAGGAAGGAAAGGTTCCCAAAGGGAACATATAATAAAATGAAAATGAAAAAGATAGGGCCATGCAAGATTATGAGAAAATTAAAGGCTAATGCTTATGAAATAGAATTCCTAGATGGGGTAGGGATATCACCCATATTCAACGTAACATATTTGTATCCTTACAGAGAAGATGAAATAGAGGAATTAGAGGAAGTTCGGGTTAAATATATTCTTGTAGCTGAAAATATGTAGATGGAAAAGATCATTGATCAGAGAATTAGCAAGGAGACCCGAAGAAAGAAATATTTTGAGTATTTGATCAAATGGAACAGACACCCGATTGAAGATGCAAGTTGGGAAAGTGAAGCGGAGATCCAGAAACATAGGCAAATGGTACAGGAGGTCATGAACAAGAGCTCATGAATTTTCCAGCCAAGGGAGTATGATACAAGAGCCCCATAATCAAGCCAACAAAGCAAGCGCAAAAGAAAAGGACAACTGGAAATTCACGAGTGCACATTTTGAATTTCAAAAGACGGATGATTAATTTTACAACTAGAAGGATGTAATGCATTTATGTGTCGGAGATTGTAAACAGATATTGAGTGTTTCTCTCATCTATCAGTTATGAAGGCATTTAATTGTAATGAATGTAAAGTAGGTAGCTTTTAATTTTTTACTAAATAGCTTAGAGTTGTAAGAGGGAAAACTCTAAAAAGCTACCTCGTATGTATTGTACTTGTAATATTATCCTCATTGTAGTTGTAAGTTGTAGATCAAGGGAGAAAGAGAATAGGAGAGCAAGGATTGAAGAATTTGTATAAACAGATAGTTGTCACTATTGAACCCATGTACAAAAGAATTGGGATTAATATAAGAATGCTTTAATTCCATTTCATGGTGTTTTCATGGTTACTATTTACATCTATTGAATGGTATGTTTACAGTGTGTTTATATTCTCTGTTATGCATTCATTTCAATGCTATGTCTGTGGATGCTTTGATTTCATGTTGAATGTATGAATCCTATAAGAGGAGAAGTAGAAGTTTCAATTGTTTCTCTTCCTGAGAAGTCCTGCAAAGGGTGTAGTGAAATTCTACAAGGAGTGCGTTGACGAGGTTTTGAGTCCTATCTCGGAAAATATCAGGAGGGATATTGTTGTTCTTATACCAGCAGTAGTGAAAGTATAACACAGAGTCATGCAAGGTGTGCGCAGGTCGGTTGAATTCTTAGACTTACCCAAACAAGGAGAGAAATTGAAGAACTGTTGGTACAAGGAGTGTGCAGAGTTGGAAGCGCGAATAACTGGAGGTTATTGTGAATTTGGAAAGGAGTGTGTGCAGGAATCCTTTAGAAATCCTTGATTTTGCAGTAGAACAAAGCTCAAGAAGGATATATATTTGGAAGGAGTTTGAAGGAAGGATGAGGTCCGAAGTCGCCTCACAGAAGTTAATCTCAGGAGGAAAAGACGCTGGGTATTTTGGCAGGAGCCTTTGAGAGACCTGAACAAACGATTGAAATCCTCAGAGGGAGAATAACTGAAGTTACGTGGACTATTGGATCTTGCAGACCAATGAGAAGGTTAAAGCTTAGTGTCTTTAAACACTCATAATATTAGGAGGAATAGTGGTTGTTGGATGTAGATCGCCGAGAATCATTGATCTCGTGCTTGAATTTCATCATTTTAGAATTTGGGGTGTGTAGAAAGTTGTGACTCAGAGTCGAGAGTTGCAAATTCCTGATTCGCGAAGTCCCATTAGAATAGGGACCATAAAATCATGGGAAGATCAGATCCGTTGATTTGTGACGAGGAGTCATTGCGATTTTGGCTATCGGGGAAGGTTGTTGTTGCATTGCAAATCACCGATATGTGAAATCTCAAGGTGACGAAATATTTGGGCCCCAGGTTCTAGTCAAGGGTAAGATCAAGTGAATTCAAGGGAGGAACCAAATATTTGTTATCCCTTTTCGGGGTTTCGAGGATTGAATAAGTTAGAGGGACTCATATTTGGGGTTTCAAAGTCGCGAAACCCGAAATAGCTTTTCAGGCAAAGGTTGTGGTCAGATCAGTTGGTCACAGGGGAAAGGGTTTTCACTTTGATCTTGTTCACATAGGAAAAATCTTGAAGAAGGACCTGTAGAAACACTTGTGTGTTGGAGATTCCTATGGGGAATCAAAGATTCAATTAGACTCAAAGGGTGATAGAGGACGATCGTTAGACAGGGAGGTCGAGCAGAACCTGTTGAGGTAGGGGTGTTACGTCATTTGTCTCTTAACAAGTCTGCAACAAGACAAGATATGAATTCATCTTGAACAATATATTCATCATATGTACATTCCATGAAGACGACAAACCCAAAATATAACCAACGACCCGGAGGGAACAAGAAGAAAAATCGTAATAATAATGAAAAGGGTCGTAATAATAATAATAATAATAAAATCAAGGATGACCATAATAATGATAAATATAATAATAATGTTGGTGAGGGCATCAAAAAAAGGTGGAAGGTGAATTTTCCATGTACACTTTGTAAAGAAGATCACCTTACCAACCTATGCCCAAAAATAAAGGAAGCCTCGAGGCACATAGCGTAGTAGTCTGTCTTGTAGACTAATTTGTTTCCACATAATCAAAATATGACCTTGGGAGACTCTTATACCGCAAATGCGTTGAGTGGAGGTCAAAATACCTTGGAGTATGATGATGGCCATAAATGCATCAATATGGTTTTATTTTATATTAGTGTAGCCACTAGGACTCGTGATTATGGTTATTTGCAACTTGTTTTAGGTCTAGAGCTTCCTTCTTCGAAAACACCTTTACATATTGATAAGCGTGAACCTTTGCCTCATGTTCTAAAAGGAGTCCTTAAGCTCTCTTATCAAAATCCTAATTCCATATCCACCCAAAATTACTCGATTGTCAAGTATTTGGTCCAAATGTTGTGAACGATGTCGTACTTGGATGTACTCCAGATGTGTCCAACATAGAGGAATACCTTTCTATCTTCGTTGGGAGCTCTAGACACGAGTGGCTCCAACGCTATCGAGTTTGATATCATGTATTTCAAGCCTCTCTTACCTTACCATGTGGCCTTTCATATCCATGTGGAGGGTATGAGTATTACCATCAAATTTATTTTCAATGATGAAGGTGCTTTGACATCTGTGATGTCTCTATATTGTTGGAAATCCATTGGCTCTCCACCACTTTCTCAATCTATGGCCATTTTAACTACATTCAATGGATGTAATTTTAGACCCCATGGTATCCTTCCCACTTTCCCAATCCATGTAGGTGGTAAGACTATGGCGGTTTATGCACCCCTCGGCTACAATATTTTACTCTGGCATAATTGGACTTATGCTATTATATCCATTGTGTCGACGATATTATTCATTTTATGATTTCCTCACAAAGGGAAGATTATGAAGATCAACCAATTGTCCTTTTTTCACCCTATTTCTTCTGCATCAGTGGGACTTTCAGTCCCCATTATTGATAATTCTTAGTAGGAAACTGAGAATATTGGTGTCAAAATGTATTCCTCCTTAATGGGAACTTTTAATTTCTTGACACTAATCTCGTAAATCAATACCATCTCTGATGAGTCTTCATTGTCATTGAGGTTAGTTCCATTATGTACTTAATATTTTAATAAACTTTGAACCCTACCTTCTCTAGCTATGTCATACGGATTTCATTCACACATATGCATGGAGATTTCATTGTCTATAGTTGATATTGTGTATAAGGCTACACAAGAAGCTACTACAGAACTAGATCCCTCCTCCTTGTGCACGAAAGAGGTGGATCCCACCTTAGAGACCATATGGCATGCACACTAATATACTTTATATGACTACCTCGATGATATTATACCCTCGGTAGAAGGAATCTTAGAGGCCATGTTGCATCCTAATAGGCCTTGGGGCAACCTTCATCATAGATCTTATTTTCTCCCATAACTTGAGAGTATTGAACAAGATATGTTTAGGTCTTCCAGGAGTGAGACGATTGGTCACATCGTAATTCCTTTATATATGCATGGTATATATGCTGAAGGAAACATGGATAATATTTCCCCTACCATTGTTAACACTGATTAAGTTGTTTTGGATGAGGAAATAACTTACAAAGGTAACCTACAAATCAACTTTAAGACTAAGAGTTATCCCTTCCAATCTATAGGGTGCTCTCTCTTTTCACTTAATCTATGATAGATATTTTTTATTGATAGAACAATGGATAGGGTTTCAAGGTTTGAGTGGATTTGATAAAGTGTTGTTGGAAAGGAGGAGAAGGACGCTTTTTGGGATATTGAGTCAAATCTTGAAAACAAATGAAAATAATGTCTTGGTAATAGAACCTCACAGAGGAACATAGGATAAATTTGGTGGATGAAACCTTCAGTTTTTGGATTTAGTTATAGAGGGATAAAGAGGAAGAAAGAAACAAATAAGAACATCAGAGAAACATATATATGAATTCTGACCTAGTTAGGAAGAAAAGGACAAAGATTAAATTCCTTGAGTTTAGAGCACTGTTGAGATGAATTCTAACTCTTAAAAATAAATTCAAACAGATGAAAAAAGAGATGTAAATAGAGACACAAGAGATATGTACACAAAGACAAGAAACACACTATCATCTCATCATCATTAGAATCTCTTTCATGAAATTTCAAGACTTCTGCATTTCATTCCATTTAGATTCAAAGATTTTATAGTGAAACTCAAAAATGTTATAATTCTTCCAACTCCCCCCTTTTACATCAAAATGATCCAAATATATAAGATCCTACTTGACTTACTAGGCTACTAGGGGTTGAATTTCTCCTGACTACAATAGTGGATCTGTTTACAATAGAATAGGACAACTCAAAAATGACTTTACTAAAAATAGTAAGTTTGTTTGACCCTATTTAATGTAAAAAAAACATATCTTATACAATCAAATATCAAATATAAATTTGATTATGAAGTGTGTATGATTCATCAAGTTCATTTGGAGATTCTTTCGAGAGAAATGGTGTGTTGTCATTTTCATTTATATATGACTACAACATTTGTGTAGCATTGGTGTGCTACGCAAGTGTAGTGTATGCTAACCTTATTATTCAAAATTTTCGGCAGCTAAAAAAGGGTTATTCATACTGTCATAACTATCTGGATCATAAGCACGAGGGATATAAAAATGTGTTTATATATAAATATGTTCAAACGTATCTAACTTCTACCTCCCTTAGTCACCTTTTAGTTTGCAACTCTAATGGTTCCTTCCAAAAATAAAAAATGTGTTTTTCATCCTTTCATACTTGTGTTACTTTTGCAAGTAGCTCCAGTGTTCTCCTACCCTCATCATTCAACTACATCTTCTACTTTAGATACTTATTTCCTTCCTCATTGTTTGGTTTTGTAGATTTAAATTTCCCACCTACCTAAATAGGGCTGCATTTCTTTTCAATTTTGACTAGGAATTGAAAACGACAACACAAGAATTTTCTTGGCTGGTATGAATTCTTTAAAGTGTTTCATGGATTTTTCATTTGATAACCTCTTTTATTCCCTAAGCTTAATTATTTTATCTTGAGATTCCGTCAACTTCTTATTAAACCATCTTATGTTATTTTCTCCTTTTGTGGGTGAAGTAGGAGGTCTCTCACTTGCTTCTTGCTTGCCCTGTATGTCTGGACTATTCTTCCTAGATGAGGATCTTGTCAGAGGTGTTGTTGGCTTGTCTACAACTGTGGTCTCATGGTTTGGGAAAATTCCCTTGCATGTTTCACTTTTAGGATTTGTCTTGATTTGTGGTGTTTGTTCCTAAGAACCTCTCTCAGCTAGATTCCTCTTCATCTCTCTTTTTTCTTGATGAAAATGAGCAATCACATGTTGAGCCTCTTTTAGTTTTTGTTTCAATTCCATAATTTCTAATTCTTTATCTCCTCCTTTGGCTTGGCCTTTATCAATCCACTAATCTGAGATCTCAACATACTCTTCTTGGACTGTTGTTTTAGGAATATGTATAGTGGTTGACCTTGTGGTTGGCCTTCTAGGTGTCTAAGTCTCTTTTGGTTCATCAGTGAACAAATTTTTTCTACCCTTATTTGGAAATGGTTGGCTTGGAGGCGAGCCTTCAACTTCCTTCCCTTTTCTTTTCTCCGTAGAAATTTCTCCATTTTTACCTGAGTTGCTAGGAGACACCATTTTAGTAGACAATGTGGTATCTCTTTTGGGATCTAGGGGAATATTAGTTGAGGACAAGAAATAATCCCATTCCATGTTTACTTTTCTTATTTATTCAACAATTAGTATCTTGACTAAGAATAAATGGAGCATGTTGCTCTTAAGTTGGTCAACTCTAGCTTGGACCCTGACTGCCATCTTTCCTAAGC
>ML807404.1:11702-40647 GCA_009831015.1 Picea engelmannii
CCTACATCTTGATGGAAAGTTTGGTGATGGCACAAGGGGTGCATGATCTAATATACTTGTTGACATACTATCAAAGCTTTGGATAGTAGAAGTACTTATGCAACACTACCATTATCTTCTCCACATTGAAGTGTCATGCCACCTAACTATAATGTACCTCCCAAATCGACTTCTCACACTTTCTTCAAGGAGCACATAGATGGACCAAATGGCATAGAAGTGCATATGGGAGGTGAAATTCTGAAACTTTTTTACATGTGCCTAGTGTTTGAAAGGAAACAATGAAGTTAGGGAGATTCTCATATAATTTGGGCCACCCAAAAGTCTTGTGTCCATAAGAGTTAAGCATTGTGGTTAGCATCACAATTAGAGGTTGGTTGAGGGGTTTGTAATTCTATTTGTGTTGTTCTTCTTATACTTAGTGTTCAAGTGGAATCGTTGTAGGTACATGGACCAATTATAACACCAATTTTCTCTGTAATGAATTATAGGGATTAAACTTCCTTTTTAACATAAAATATAGAAACCTAAAAGGAAAAAACCTTAAAAAACAATAACTCTAACCTTAGGAGATGAGGTGGTAGAAGGAATGTCCAGTCCAATCCAATGTCTTTTTCATTTTCACTTTAATTTAAGAATCTTTGTTTATTGTATTCAAATCAAATTCCTCTTCTTCCAAATATTTCTTTACTTTATTTAGTTTGCAAGATCCCGCGTAACATCCTTCAAAAGTGAACACAATTTTATTTCCAAATTCACTTTCTTAATGCTATTAAAAACTTCATTATATTTCTTATAGGCTTCTCAACTTTTTAAATTATTTCATTTCAAAATTATGATAATATTTTTAAGTTCCTTGAAAAATTACAACAATATACATGATTTATATAATTATATCTAAGACCATTTTTCAAGAAATAATTCTATTATATTCCTTTGTATGCCCTAAATTCTTGCAATTTTTTTAAATAAACGATGTTCACATATTTTATTTCTATCATTTTAAACATATAAATAAGTTTCTTTGTCTTACATAAATTTTAGGTGAGTTTTTTTTTCAAAAATAATATAAGTATAGATGCCATAATCTTATCAAGTTCTTTTAGTTAAGATTACTTGGTTTTTTTAGGTGAGTTTTTTTTCAAAAATAATATAAGTATAGATGCCATGATCTTATCAAGTTCTTTTAGTTAAGATTACTTGGTTTACCTCTTAAGTATTTTTCCTTCAAAATGAGGATAATGGTGTGTTATATTGGTTAAGAGTTTTTATTTAAAATCACTTGAAATCTTCATATTAATTAATAATGAATTTTATCTTGTTAAAATGATGTTGAAATATTTTATATTTCAATGGAAATATACTTAGTTTATTTTCATTACATTTTCTTAAGTGTATTTCATATTTTAATAAAAGTATTAAAATATAATTAATTTTTTTTTCATTACATTTTTTTTTTAAAGTATATTAACACTTATTTAGTAAATATTGAGAAGGTACATTCTTAAAAGCATTTGTGTTAATGATTAAAGAAGAATCATCTCTTTAAAATGCAAGAATTTTTTTTTAAATGATTAAAATAAAATCTTTTTTTAATGTACGAGAACATTTTTTAACCGCAACGAAAGTAGATTTTTTTAATTAGTTAATGAGTTGTTTCCCCTTTAGTTGGGAAAATGTATCAACATCTTATCCATAGTAGGTAGGTATTTATTGAAGGGAAAAAGTAGATTACTTTATGTGACTACAAAGTTACGAGATTCACTTTCACACACTCAATTGGATACTTTTTAAAAACAATTTTATTTATAAATATATATAATCATAAAACAAATGATGATAAGGAATATAAAGCATTGTAACGTAAATTAAGGTAGTGGCACGGATGTACGGCACACTCGGTGGCAAAGCAATGGTTTAAATGGTAATTTCAACGAAACATTGACGAGTAAAAAACATGTTTCATATAGATCAAAGGTAAATTGATAAGAGTCATTCACCAAAAATTTTTGGGGCTTTTAATGTTATTGATTAACAAATAAACAGTTGAGTTTTATTTATCTGGTGTTAATATTTTAATTTCTGTTAATCACTTAGGTGACAATTAGTTAGCTATCAAAGTAATTTTTATATATGATTAGGTAAATGTAAAAAAGTAAACACATAAACGGATGTCTTTATAATGGCTAGGAAGTTAATGATTGAAATCACAGCCATTTATTTTGTGTGACTACTAAGAATATTCCAACCATATTTAATCCTGTCTATAGAAAACTTATTAAGCACTAAACCCTATTAAATCTGCCCATTATCAATAGGTATACGCCCGTAAAAATTTAAAATAATAATAAAATTATTTATTTTTAAAGATAATTGTTTATTCGAAAAAAATTAAATTTTTCAAAATTTAATATACAATTTATTTTAAAAAATTCAAAAGCTTTTTTATCAACTTTTAATTAATTAATTAATTTGAAATTAGTGTTATAGATTTTTATATAAATTATATTGTAATTAGTTTTTTTGTCAATTTATTTAAAAAGATGTTTTTAGTGTTTCATGTTGTGTTGGAAATATAAGATTCATCTTTTATTACACTTTTTTAAAAGTCTACTACCACCTATTTAGTAAATATTGGGAAGGGGTATTGTTGAGAGAATTTGTTTAAATGATTAAAGGAGAATCACATTTTTTAAAAATGTATCAAAGTATTTTTTAACGTGAACAAATGTATATTTTTAATATTTGTTTCTTTTTTTAGATGTGGAAAAAGTGTTAACAATATCTAATCCATGTTAAGTTGTAGAATACATTTCTTTTTTCTATATATAATGGACATTTTTACCTATTTAACATGGATGATTTTAGGGGTTAAATTTGGTTCATGGGCTAATTTTCCATGGTTTTTTTAAAAGCGAGATTAGCTATTATAAAAACGATTGGCCCAACTTCTATAGGATAAAATTATTTAACCTTAAAAATCATCAAAATTTTATAAAAACTATATAAAATACTTAGAAATTTGAATATTTTTACAAAAATATCACCAAACATTTATAGTTGGCATATGAACGATTAGTAATATTGGTCAAGGTTTCTACATTTTAAAATAAATTTCCATCCTTAAAATCATCCTTGCTATTTAATGATAATTATTACCTTAAAACAAAATGTCTAGAGTCAAAATTACTTAATTTGGTTAATTTTTTTAAATATTTTATTAAATAAAAAAATATTATTACTTCTATCATTTTTTTAATTCATTTATTTATTATTATTATCATCATTATTATTTTAATTTATTTATTATTAATATGATAACTTTTTTTTTTTTTTTTAATTTCCAACATTTTACACTTTGACCATTTTGTTTTTCTTTGTTTAAGAAAAAAAACCACACTACTTTACTTTCTATGACTGCAAAATTGTGAGAGTAACTTTCACATATTCAATTGGACAATTTTTTTTAAAATAAATATTTAAAAAAAAATAATTTTATTTATAAATCATATATAATCATAAAAGAAACGATAATAATAAGAATAATTATATAAGGAATATACAGCATTGTAATGCAAATTAAGGTAGTGGCACTGACGTAGCACGCAGTTGTGGCAATGCAATGGTTTGAATGATAATTTAACATAATATTATCCAATGAAAAACTTGTTCCACATAGTCAAAGGTAAATTGACATGTTTCACTTGAAATAGCATTATTTCTTATGGGTAATAAGATAAGAGTGAGAAACCTTTTTTTAGCTCAAAATTATATTAAGATATAATTGTTTTTACACGATGTCATCCATAGCCAAGCCCACTCTTAACATGATCGATAATAAGTTTAGGTAAAAAGGAAAGTACAGTCTTTTACTTCATATAGTTTCTCAAGGAGGCATAAAACTCATAAAATAATAACCACCAAAGGTGCACATACTTGAGATGGTTATGTTCATAATCCAACTAGATACTAGAACAAAATCTCACTTAAAAAACTGGAAGTATATATATCAAAACATAGCCGGATAATTCATGGGTCCTGCTCCTCCAGGTTCCCATAGATAATAGGGTATTTTTCCTTCAGGCTCAAGAATAGCTTATTTTGAAAGCTGGTCTACCTCTTTGTTGAATTATCTGTAGATGTGGTGGAAGCTAATAGCCTAATTTTTTTTTATAAGATCTTTAGTTCTGATCTTCCAACCTTTAATAACACATGCCTGGAGCTTTCCTTTATCATTGATCCAATCTATAATCACTCGAGAATCACCCATAGCTAGTAGTTTTGGAAGGGATAGATGACTAGCTAAAGTAAGAGTGGCCCCAAGAGCTCTGCCTTTGTATTTGTGCATTCACCAATGTTTATATGGCATCTATAAACTAAGGAGTCAGAAGTTTTAATAACCCCCCCCCTACTCCACAAACTTTTTTATCACTCTGAGCTGCCCCCATAAAATAAATGCGATAGAAAATCCATTTGATTGAGTGACCAGGCATTTTCTTATAGGGGCAAAATTTTGTGTCGATGGTTGATGCTTGTAGAGTCCCATGATCTTAATAATCACATAATGGAAGGAAGGGACAACATTCTCGAAAATGTCTATGTTCCTTTCGTTCCATATAAACCAGCAGATAGTAGCTGCAAGAGTTGGAGAGATATTTTTATCTTTAATCCAAATATTAAAACAGTCGGAAAGTGAGTTACCTTCCCAATTCCTTTTTATCTTTTGTGAAAATTTGATTCTTTCCCAAACCTTCTTTGTAAACATACAATCAATAAAAAGATGATTGATATCCTCTGAATTGCTTTTACACAAGATACACAGGCTTGGGCCTTCCCAACCTTTGTTCTGTAATATGTCCCATGTTAAAAAAAATTGTTCTGTCACCAACCAGATGAAAAGTTTGATCTTAAGCTAAATATCCCACTTCCAAATTTTATGCCTCCAACTATCCAGAATCAGAAGATTAAAAGTAGAAAAATGTAATATAACAGACATAAAAAGTATGCAGAACATAAATAAAATGCTAGAAATGGTAGAATAACATCAATATAACCAGAACAATAACCACAATAATACTGAAATGATATAAGAATAACAAAAGAAATAACACTTTGATTCTGAGAGCAATGTTCATGGGCCTCTTCGAGGGGGAAAACTCTAGTCGAGAAGAACTCTATTACAATAATATCCATACTAGGGTTCTCATACCATCAACTCCTATTTATACTAAATATGTCTATCAAAAGAAACATCTAGAGGAAGCTTCTATTAGGTCTTCTTACATTCGACTTATTCTATTTTATTGCAAAGCCTTATTAATATTAGCCTTTATTACAACTAAATATATTGTTCTACCTATGTGCGGGTTAGGACCCTAACATGTCCTCCCCCTTAAAAGCAACCTTGTTCTCAAGGATTGAGATGTGGAAATTGCTACAAACTGGTAGCTAGTTCCCAAGTGGCATCTGTTGGAGTTTTATATTTCCACTGGACTAACACTTCCTTGATGGTTCTTTGACGTAGGCGACGCTCACGCTGGTCCAAAACTGCTTGTGGTTGTAGCTAAATGAATCCTTCTTCGTCGAACTTGGGAAGGTTGGTTTGAATTTGGCACTTAGTTCCAATCACCTTCTTTAAGCATGAAACATGAAAAATAGGATGTAGCTTAGAATGACTGGGAAAAGATAACTAATAGGCCACCTGTCCCACATGCTTGAGAACTGTATAAGGACCATAAAATTTGGGTGCTAGCTTCTGACAATGCTTGGCCTTGAGGAAATTTTGCTTGTAAGGTTGCAGTCGAAGAAACATCTGATCCCCTTCTGAAAATTGATGTTCAGAGCGACCTTGATCTGCTTGTTGCTTCATGTGATTTTGTGCCATGAACAAATTCTCTTTGAGGGTACAGAGAATAGCCTCTCAAACTGTAAGCGTTTGGTCAACCACCTGGACCTTCGAGAAACCAGGTAAGTATGAGAGAACTAAAGGTGGCTTTTGTCCATATACCGCTTCAAAAGGAGTCATGCATGTAGCTATATGGTATGAAGTGTTGTACCACCATTCAACTAGAGGTAACCATTGAGCCCACTGATTTTTCTTTTTCGAGGAAAAACACCTCAAATATGTTACCAAATACTTGTTGACAACTTCTGTTTGACCATCAGTCTGGGGATGATAACTTGTGCTGAGATGCAATTGGGTGCCTTGTAGCTTGAATAGTTCTTGCCAAAAATTGCTAGTTAAAGTTGGGTCACGATAAAAAATAATAGAATGTGGCATGCCATGAAGCTTGAAGACCTGATCCATGAAAATTTGAGCCACCGTGGATGTTGTAAATGGGTGTTGAAGAGCACAAAAATGATCATACTTGGAAAGGCGATCAACAACCACCATGATGAATGATTTATTTCCCGATTTTGGTAAGCCTGTAATAAGATCCATAGAGATATCCCTCCAAATAGCAAGTGGAATCGGAAGCGGTTGTAGTGTGCCTAGAGATTTGACTATTTCGCCATTGTTGTGTTGACACACATCACATTCAGAGACAAAATTATGAATGTCTTGTTTCATACCATCCCAGAAAAAAGAACATTTGACCACATCATAGGTTTTGGTAAACCCAGAGTGCCCAGCTATGGGTGTAGCATGAAGCTCAGAAAGTATCATGGATTTAAGTTTTGATTGTTTACTTAAATACAAATGACCTTTGTATTGAAGCTCATCGTGGAGCCAAGAGTACCTTGGGGAAGTTGGAGCATTGGACTTCAATTGTTGGATCAGATATGAACTTTTGGGATCATGTAGCCATTCCTGCCGAACGGCTTGGAGCCAATCTGGTACAATGAAGGAAACAGAAAAAAGAGATCCATCATCTTCATATTTTTTGGGAAAGTGCATCCGCAACCACATTGTCTTTTCCTTTCTTGTAAATTATATCATAATCATATCCAAAGAGCTTAGTCAACCATTTTTGTTGCTCCGGTGAGGAAATGCTTTGTTCTAGAAAATACTTGAGGCTTTGATGGTCTGTCTTAATTTGGAAGCGTTGCCCCAATAGATAAGGGCACCACAGATCAACAACATGCAAAATAACCAACATTTCCTTTTCATATTTTGATTTCCCCAGATGTTTTTCTGACAGTTGTTGGCTGGTAAAGGCCAAAGGTCGACCCTCTTGCATAAGAACAACACCAATTCCTTTTCATGAAGCATCACATTCCAAGAAAAAGGTCTTTGTGAAATCAGGAAGGGCCAGGACTGGAGTGGTGCACATGCCCATCTTCAAGGTTTGGAAATATTGAGCAGTTGTTGGAGTCCAAGTGAAAGAGTTCTTTTTAGGAGTGCAATGAGAGGTGCTGCAATATTTCCATAATTCTTAACAAACTTGCGATAATAACCTGTTAAGCCTAGAAATGCACTCAAGATTTTGAGAGTCTTTGGGTGAGGCCAGTATTGCATAGCTTCAATCTTTTTAAGATCCACCCTGACGCTGTCCTTGCCAACTAGATGATCCAAGTACTCGACTTCTGAGGCGCCAAAAACACATTTAGACTGTTTCAGGAAAAGTTGGTGCTGAGAGAGTAGATGGAGAACTCGATCTACATGAGCAAGAAGGTCTATCTAGGTTTTTTCTATAGATGAGGGTATCATCAAAGAAAACTAAGACAAAATGTCAGAGAAAAGGATGGAAGACATGATTCATGAGGATTTGGAAGGTGGAGGGGGCATTACACAATCCAAAGGGCATGACCAAAAACTCATAGTGGCCCTCATGAGTTCTAAAGGAAGTATTGGGAATGTCTGCCTCTTTCATACATATCTGGTGGTAGCCAGAATGAATATCAAGTTTAGTAAAGAACTGGGCGCCACTCAATTCATCCAAGAGGTCATTAATGATAGGAATGGGAAATTTGTCTTTAATGGTAAGTTTGTTGAGGGCACGAAAGTTAGGACAAATTCACCAAGAACCTTCTTTATTTAGAACCATGACCATAGGAGAAGAGTAGGGGCTCATACTAGGGCGGATAATGCTTGTGTTAAGGAGTTCCTGGACCATATTCTCAATTTCATTTTTTTGGGAAAAGGGGTGATGATACGAACGAATATTGGGAGGAAGCTTTCCTGGTACAAGGGGAATGGGATGATTATAAACACCACGGGAAGGAGGGAGTCCCTGGGGAGTGGAAAATACCACTTGATGTTTGGAAAGGATGGATTGGAGGTCTTGCGACATTGAGAGTGTCTCTGTTGCTTGTATGGCATGGAGTTGGGAAATAACACCAAAATGTCCTTTTTTTGAGCAACTTTTCCATGCGATGGGAACTAATGATCTCAGGTGAACCGACGGTGATGCCTTGGAACTTATATTGTTTTCCCTCTTGGTTGAATTGCATGGTTAATTCTTTAAAATCCATGAGAATGGGACCCAAAGTCCTTAGCCAGTCTGCACCCAACACAATGTCACAATCGCCCATGTTGATAGCAAACATATGAGATTTCAGGTGGTAGTCACCAATTTGGAGACACACATTTTCACAACGCCCTACACATTTCATGGATCCACCATTGGAAATCATGATTTGGAACTTATTGACTACATGGATGTAGCAATGAGTTTCTTGGGCAATGTGGTGATGAATAAAATTATGGGTGGTTCCACTATCAACCAGAATGATGACCTTCTTATGCTTGATGTAACCGATTAACTTGAGGGTTTGGGGAGAAGAGAAGCCATTGAGAGCATTTAGGGAAATGATCGGTTCTACTTCGGGAGGGTCTGAGGGAGGGGTTATGTCAGTGGTTCCAGGTGACTCAGACACAAGGGGAGTTTCAACATCCTCTTTCGAAATATCCTCCGAGATGTCCATAAAAAGATTTTGTTCCTTACAATTGTGGCCCGAGAAATATTTGTCATCACAATTATAACAAAGGCCTTTGAGTTGGCATTCATCCATTTAAGCCCTGGTCAATTTTTGGATCTTTAGTGGAGTGGAGGGAGTAGTGGGATTTACTGGTTTCATGTGAGGGATAAATGAGGGTTTTCAGTTTTGAGAAGATACAACCTGTTGTGATTCTTTATCTCTTTTAGTAGCCTCCACCCAACTCTGAGGCCGATCCATGAAGACATGGGCCCGAATCTCATCCTTGAGGCCGCTAATAAAACACTCTCGGAAAAAAGCATCAGACATGCCCTCTGTCTGAAAAGCCAGGCGCTCAAAAGAAGCTATAAAGTCTTCTACTCTTCCTGATTGTTTCAACTTTTTCAAACAGCCCAAATGGTTGGTGTCAGTGTCAAAGAAGTCATAAAGCACAACCACAAAGTGTGTCCAAGCAATATACCCTTGGCGAGAAGTTTTTCTCCATTGCCACCATTGCCAACGTTCTTGATCTAGATGGAGAACACCATATTGGAGTTTGGCCAAGTCATCTGTAATGTCATATAAAGAGAAATAATGTTACATTTGGGTTACCCAACCAGTGGGATCTGAGCCATCAAATTTGGTCACATCCTCCCGTGGAAGGCGTAGGTCACGTTGAAAGTGATGGTGCTAAAATTTTTGGGAATGAGGGGAATTTTCAGCTTCAGTATGTGGAGGTGGGTCAAATAAAGGGTTATCGGTAGGGATATGTAGCTTGGTGCAGAGCATCAAAATGAAAGATTCAAGATGGGTAGTCAGGTCTCGTTTGATTTCTTTCAATGAGAACTGCATGGTTGTATTGATGGCGACAACATTGGCACTGAGTTGTTTCACTTCTTGTTGGGTCTCGATGAAATTAGATTGCAAGGTATTGAAGCGAGCTTCCTAGTCTTGGCTACGGGTATGGGCCTTGATGATGAGGGAACCGAAATAGGGCGGGTGGGGTCAAATTTTTTGCTAAAAAATGATATGTATGAATGTGATAAGGGAAAAGAGATGAATCCAATGGAATAGGCTTCAAATAAGGGCACTAACTAAGGAGGCTAGACCGTGCCCTTAGCTGTACTACCCGACTACCTAGGTACTAGAGAGTATCTTCCCGAGTGTTGTTCTCGTTGTCACTATAGAAGTCAGGCGGCTGATTGGTTTATCTAAAGAGGGCTTCAGGTAATCTAGGCCAATCCATACACGTGTTTTGTCTGATGCGCTACCACTCGAAGGGGTACCAACAGGGGTTACAAGGGTGGCCAACGAATGTGTGCTTATGTACCACTTGTATTTTCTGCATGTATGAATCCCTCAACCGTGGGTTTATGCGTGTAATGACAGATATCTGTGGCTTAAAGATGACATAATACGTCTCTACCCTGAAAAAAATTTAACACACAATTTCTATCAAGGAAAGTGCTCTGATACCACTTGTAATATACCAGATATAAAAAGTATGCAGAACAGAAATAAAATGCTAGAAATGGTAGAATAACAACAATATAACCAGAACAATCACCACAATAACACTAAAAGGATATACGAATAACGAAAGAAATAACATTTTGATTCTAAGAGCAATGTTCACGGGCCTCTTCGAGGGGTCAACCTCCAGTCGAGCAGAGCTCTATTACAATAATATCCAAGCTAGGGTTCTCATACCCTTGACTCCTATTTATACTAAATATGTCTATCAAAAGAAGCATCTAGAGGAAGATCCTTCTAGAAGCAGAAGCTTCTATTAGGTCTTCTTACATTCGACTTATTCTATTTTATTGCAAGGCCTTATTAATATTGACATTTATTACATCTGAATATCTTGTTCTACCTATTGGCGTTTAATGCTATATTGAAATGAATTAAGCTTCGAAATTCCCAGTTGCCACAAGATTTAGGTCTAGATAAAACATCCCATCTACAAAGGTGGTAGTGATTAGATTCATTGTTCCCATTCCACAAGAAATTGAACATTAATTACGGATTTGTTGAAGAAAAGTGCGTGAAATAAGCTCCAAATACATCCAGTATATAGGTTGACTCTCCAAGACTAATTTGAGAAGAATATAGTGGCCTCCCAAAGATAACCACTTATTGCACCAGAGGCCAATATTTTTTTCGATTTTGATTAGCAACCAGTTCCAATCCAACGCCTACTACACACCAGTCTTTAAATGATATTCCAAGTATTTGAAACCTGTGTCCAAGGATGAAAAATTGTAAGGTAGAAAGGATCTGTAAGGAGTACGATTTGAATATGATAAACATTCATAAAGCATTGTTGTTTTAGAAACATTTACTTGAAGTCTCGTGGCTTTATAGAATAAAAATATCAGTTTATCAATTTCCAACCACTCTTTTAAATCAACCTTAGTCAAGATTAAAACATCGTCCACGAAGAATAAATGGAGTATGTTAATCAAACTAGAAACTTTAATACCAGAGAGATTATTCTCCTCTTTTCTCTTTTTTAATAAGAGACTGAGTCCTTCCATTACCATGATGAATAATAACGGAGATAATGGACAACCATTATGCAAACCACGTCCACTCCGGAAGAATTCTGTAGTTTCACCATTGATTAAAACAACATAAGTAGGAAAAGTCATGCAACTCATAATCCACTTTGTCATTTGAATGCCAAAATCCGCTTGAATTAAAATCATATTGAGAATATACTAATCTATACAGTCACAAGCTTTGTGTAAATCCATCTTGAGAACCAGATATTTTTTTTCTTTTTTGTTATATTATGGAGGCATTCGTGAGTTGTACCAATAGCATCCTGTATCCTGCCTCCTTTCAAGAATCCTAATTTTTCTTCTGAGAGACTGCTAGATAGAATAGGCTTGATCTGGTTGGTGATGATTTTGGAAATCAGTTTGCAACACATATTGCATATATAAAGTGGCCTAAAATCCTTGAAATTTGTAGGTTTATTTTCTTTTGGAATTAGGGTGAGGAAGGTAGAGTTTAAGATTCCTATTATAGACCCACTTTTCCTAGACTCCTCAATCATCTGTATGAGGTTGTCACCAACCAAATCAAAAAAATATGTAAAGAATTCCACTATATAGCCATCAAGGCCTGGACTCTTATCTCATTTGAACAGGGTTAAGACATATTTTATTTCTTCTAAAGTAACTGGTTCATAAAGAGAACTTTCCTCTTCATCATTTACCATTCTGGAGAAAATACTTGTTACTTGTACTTGTTCATTAGTGAAGTAAGTAGAACAGGCTTTGAAAAACATTTTGAAGTAATGAACAACTGCATCCTTAATTGCTGCCTGTCATGAGTGCCCTTGTCCATATTTATCAATAATCTCCCATATATTCTTGTGAATGCATCTATGGTTAGCAAAGTGGTGAAAACATTTTTTGTTGTGATCACCACTTTTAACCTAGATCGCCCTACTTCGCTGGCGCCATTTTTCTTCTTGATATCAAAATAGCTTGTTCCTTTGCATCTCTAAATTGCCAAGAATAAGTTCTTTATCCAATTGAGAGTAATCATCCACAAAACCCAGAAAAGTCTCTCTTATCTGTGATTCGAAAAATTCCATGCGCTGTTGTAATATTCTATCTCTCTGCTTTGCCCACACTTTAGTCTTCCTTTTTAGTTCCTTTAGCTTCCAAACAAGTCTTCATTGGCTGCCCAATTCTGTATTGAATTTAGGGTCCTTCCAGACCTGAAATACTATCTCTTTATAATCCTCTTTGAGAAACCAAAGGGGATTGAATTTAAAGGGATATTCTCTATCTTTGGTGAAATTTCCAGCAGTACAATTATAGGGGCATGATCAGAAATGAAGGGATACTCCACCCAGGAGCGATAAATGACACTTGAAAATAATAAAACTTCTGATATGATGCATCTGTCCAATCTCTTAGCAATACCATGTGCCCCGAGATGACCATTGCGCCAGGTTAGAACCACCTTGTCTAGTCATAAATCCACTAAATTTTTTGATTGCAATAATAACTTGTAATAATCTTCTAATGAAGCAGAAGAATTAGATCCTCCCAAAACCTCATATGAAAAAAGAGTAATATCAATATCTCCTACTAGGATCAAATTATCAAGATACAGTAGACCACTATCATCCACTAGATCCCAAAAGGCTCGCCTATCCAAGCACGAACCATAAACATTAAGAAATGAAAGCTGCTTCTAGGTAGCAATTACTTTGCCTGTCAACAAAATACCACCGCAGGTGAGATGTGGTTTCAAATAAAAAATATTAGGATCCCAAGTGACTAATAGACCACCAGAGGTACCAAGAGAATATATAGCACAAGATACCCAATAAGGACATAATGTGTTCATAAAATCCCTAGCTTTCTGTTCATGAACTAAAGTCTCCTGTAAAAAAAAAAATCTTTGGACGAACTCGATCCAAAAGGTGACAGAAAGAGGCAGCTTTAAGGGTGCCCCATACCCCTCTGATATTCAAACAAAGAAGGATCATTATTTAGCCCTTTCTAGGGCCTTCATTGCTCTAAGTGCCCCACAATCCATGGTAGAAGAATCAATATCGCAGGTTTGATTGGTCAAACCTGCCAGTTTTTTCTGAGAGCTACTAGTCTTGATAGGAGAGTGTTCAATGCCTAAACCTCTTGACCAAGAAAAATCCTTCCCTGTCCCTTCCACTTAAGAACCAGTTGTACTAGGATTCCCCCCACCAATGGACTCATCAAAGACATAATTACCCAGGTAGACTGGTAAAGGAACAATTGACTTCTGATAAAAAATGAATGGAAGAAGAGAATCAAGTACAACAGACATAGAGGAATCATTTTCCTCTAATTCTTTACAACTAGGAATCACAACATTCTCTTCCGACAAGGAAAAAGGAGGGGAGGAGGCGACGTTAACCTAACTATGAACTAAAACATCAGGAGAAGAAACTTGACGAGGAACCGAAGCTGGGATATGGGTAAAAGGAACATTTAAAGAGGAGGTATTAGTTAAGACTATCTTTGACTGTGTCAAGATGCTTGGCTCATGGATAACACACTCTTTTTTCAACGAAGCCGATAAGGACTTATCGACCACACTAGGTAAAGATTCCTTGGTAGTTGTATGCATAAGCCAACACGAAGAATCCAAAGCCTCTTGCTCCCAAGAAGTTAATGAATCATAAAGAGTGGAGCAGGAGGTTTTAAGCTTACCTAAAAGTGTATCCAAAGGCTTAATCTCGCTGTCCATTTCTGACAGATAATGCAGATCACTAGAACCAAAAATGTCCATAGCAAGGGAACAGTCGGACACGTTCCAAATACTTTGAAAATCATCCACATCCTCAACAATCATTGTCCCCTTACAGTCTCGATGAAGGTGTCCCGTACAACGACATAGACTACAATAGAAAGGAATTCCCATATAGTCTAGTCGTTGAAGTAACCTATGACCATGCCATTCAACCTTAATAACCTCTGGTAAACCGCCATGAATTTCAATCACCACTATAATTTTACCAACCTTCCTTGCCGGGGCCCGTAGAGTCTAGTGGTCTACTGTAATGAAAGTACCCAATGAGTTGTCGATGGCTTTGAGAGATCCTTCATTCCATGGGTGAAGAGGTAAACTAGGAAAGAGTACCCATAGGTGCCTTTGTGGGAAATAATTGGTAGCAAGATCAAAAGCAACCTGCCACCTCTTAAGCATAATTCCACTGCCTCCAAAAACCCAGCGAGAAGCCATTAAAAGGGTAGTGTCGTCGGGAGTTCAACAAATAAACCCCAACCAACCCTTTGAAAGATACATAACCTCTGACAAGTAATATAAAATAGGAGCCTGATATTTCTCCATCCAAGCCTGAAGGGGTTCCTGTGCCAGGTAATGGTACGATACTCGGCCGACTAAACCGCAAAGTTCCATCCAACAAGTTTCTTCTAATCCCACATCTGAACCCAGTAGTAACTTCTTTGCAGCTTTATTAACCTTCCATAGTTTACACTTAAAGCCAGAAGGGGAAGACTAAATACAGACCTTATGTTGATCTCTCGGCATATTCTCACCACTCTTTAACGCATTAGAACACAATTTAACCAACCATTCTGGTGAACGCCGAAGGGTTTCCGTTGACCCAGAAAATGAATTCCTAAAATGAAAGGCGACCAAAAATAAAAGTGCACATGGTAAGACATTACCAAACCAATCTTAATTTTGGTTAGTGGTTGAAATCAAGACCATTTATTTAGTGGTACAAAAAAAAAACATTCCATCAATATTTAATCTTGTCCATACAAAACTGAATAAGCACTAAAAATGGATAAGGACGACTAATCTTTTATAAATAAGGTTTCTCACTAAAAGTTGCATGCCCCAGGTTCTAATCCTCACATACATAATAATTTAATTGTCCTTTTAAATCAATGATAATCAATGCACTTGTCCTTTTGTGCTTTTTGAACAACTATTTAGTGACATTTTTTTTTTAAATAACCAAATACAAATTTGATTTATCCTTTGCTATACACTGATGATTATTTAGGAACTAAGGTCTATTTATTTACTATGATTAATAATTATTTGTTATGAACTAAGGAAATATGATTATTTATTTTAGTTATTAATAAAATAAAATGTTATTTCATCATTCTATTTTTAATAACAATATTAATCTAAGCTATAACACTGGTTTCCTTCTACGTTCAAATTCATAAATTATTGAAATGGTAATACGCATTCTTGCCATAAATTATATCAATTCATACCAGTAACTATACCACATAAACTTTAAAACAATACTCCATTTATATTAAGACAATTCCTTTTCATCCGAATTATGGACAGATTGTTAGATTATTAGACACACAATTAATCACAACCACTTTATTTATCTGTAACGACTTATACCTTTAAATTCTGACTATCTGGGATCCTTACAGGATTATGAAATGGGTTGAAAGGAGTACAGAAATGCCAAAAAATAAAAAATGACACAAAAATCACAACATTAATATCAATAACCAACCTTTAAAGTAAGGCATAAGACATGGCATTGAACATAAGGCATTGATTAAGGACTGGGTAAAATTTCTCTGCCAGGTAACAAGAATAAAGGTAAAAATAAAGGGACCAAATTAAATTATAAAATAAAAACGAATTCGCAGGAGATCAAGGAAAACAGTTTTTGTCAGAGGTTAGGCATGCTCAGCCAGGATGCATGCCGATCATCATTTCTAAAATCGACCGCCTTATGGTTATTGCTAAAACGGTAAGGGAGGTACGTGGTACAACACCATAAAGTGGCCAATAATATGTAGTCCTCAATTAATGGGCTACACTGTGCCCAACGCTCCAGAGGGACCCCCTGGTCACCATTATTGAAAGGAGGGATCGCTGGCAAGCTCCAGATGGGTTTGACATTGCCGAAAAGGTAAAACAAAGGGGAATTCGCCGTGCAAACGCACCAGAAGGAGACTAGAAGCAAACAAGGAGCGTGCTTCACTGTAGCTACCAGATGATCTCAGGCTATTCAATATGGTTCAATTGTATTGAATCGTTGTTGGTCTGTTGGAATCCGAGGTGGAAATTGCCAACAGTACATCGCTAACCAAAATCGAACAGGGTCAAGGTTAAACATTTAAGACTACAGTTTTAATAAGTCGTTGTTGAATGCCAGAATAAGCATAAACGCCGACATATCAGAGGAAAATCACCATTGCAATAAAAATACAAAATAGCCATTGAAATAATAAGTTTAAAAGCACCAATGAATTGTAAGATCTAGATTTTCCATTTGAAAATATAGCATATAAATTTGTCAGAAACCAAATTTCAGTAACAATTTACCAAACAATTTTTTTCCAGAAACAATATCACTATAACCATAAACAAAAACGAAATTGCTAGAAGAGTTTCTTCAGTAACAAATTTACAAGGCAAAATGCCAGAACAATTTACAGTAAGAATTTACCACCCGAAATTGCCAGAAAATATTTTTTTTCCAGCGTGACATTACATAGTGAAATTTGCCGCTCAGGGGATGGAGATGCAAGGCTAGAGTTTACTCAGAATTTACACAGTAGAATTTTACTGCATTGATAATTACACAAATTTTCGCCATTATACCATCAAGGAACGAATTCAAATTTTTCTTTATCTATTTATATAACAGAGGTAACTAACTTTATTAACAGAGGTAAGTAACAACAGTAAATTTTTTTATTATCTCACAATATAGCAGAGGTAAGTAACAACAGTAAAATTTTTGTTATCAAGAGGTTCTTCAATAGCTTGTTAGTTGTAATTCATACCCAAGAACCCTATAGAATATAAAATTGTACAGGATTGCAACGATAATACTGTATCACATGACGAATTTTAAATAAAAACAACAGTTACAACAGTTACACTTGAAATCGACGAGTAAATACATAAGAAAGCCAATCAATCCATTTACACCAATATACCGATCCCAGCATAAGTAGTAATGCATTCCAATCTACTAAAATACAATCATACCATTGCCTTATCGCTTGCTCTGAGTGTCGTCCGCGCGCTCCATGCCTCTCCCACTCGCCGAGCGTCGAGACCTCATTGGTACCTCCCTACCAACACTAGGGGTACTCTACTTCCCCCTTAGCCCCCCGAGCCGCAAAGGGGCCACACACTATCCAAATGGTGCGTCTAGCTCCCAGCTCGCCTCACAAGGCCAAGCTACCACTCCTATCCAAGCTGGGAAATCCCAACTCCCCACAAGTAATCAGTCAAGTCACAATTCTGACAGCGTAACGTTACGCTAACAACCGATCCCCTTCTTCCTTCTCTTCCCCTTCTTTTATAAAGTTTTAGAACTTCCATCTTTCCCTAAATCTCATTTAATTTAAGTTTTATTAAAAATCTTCTAATAAATATCCTACGTACAAGTGTCGTCCATCCCCCACTTTCC
Organism: Picea engelmannii; assembly: GCA_009831015.1. NCBI lineage: Eukaryota > Viridiplantae > Streptophyta > Pinopsida > Pinales > Pinaceae > Picea > Picea engelmannii. Next base: position 29,509 of record ML807404.1, read on the forward strand.
TCCAATAATTATTTTCTTTAAATTAATAAATGTCTCATTTCCCTCACCCACCTAGAGTTACTCCTAAATTTACTCCTAGGTGCCCCTAGATTCCCTCATAGGTTTTAAATACTTTCCCTAAAATGAAAATGCTAAGTCAGTTCAAAATTAGAAGGTTCTTGAATGCAGATTATTTACTAAGTGACCTCTTGCTTTTTACCATAAGTTCCCTCTTTCCTTTATTATGTTTTCTCCATTCCTTATTTTCCTAATTTTTATTATTCCCTTCTTTCCCCTTTTTATTAGAGCCAAAAATGGCAGTTGCGCAAATTAACCTCTTTTCCTTTTTATTAATAATTTAGTATCTTTTACACTTTCACAAGTTAAACAATTAAATTCTTCTTTACAATTTTAAATCCACTGATTATAATTAAATTCTTACTCTCTTCATTTTACCCCAATTTTTTTTATGAATACTAATGTATAAATGCCGAAATAAATGTATCACAGTATCTTATGTCTATCTATCAAACAAAAATGGAAACTGCTGGCGCATATCATATGCTTCCTCCCAGGTCGCCGAGTGCGAACTATAATTGTCCCACTGGACCTTGCCCTGATCTACCATTCGACGTCGTAACTGTCGAACACAATGATCTAAGATGCGGACCGGCTCAACCATGAGCGCTCCCTCGTCTGATACCTGTAAGTAACTCATGTCAATCACATGTGTAGGATCACTAATGTAATGTCTCAAAACAGATACATGAAAAACATTGTGCATACGCCTCAAGGAATCAGGCAAGGCTAGTCGGTAGGCCACGGGCCCCTTTCTCTCCATAATATTGAAAGGTCCCACGAACCTAGGAGAGATTTTAGCTCCCTTTCCAAACTTGATCGAACTCTTATGCACTTTAACCCACAAGAAGACTCGATCACCGACCTCATAACTACAGTCGACTCGGTGCACATCGACATAACTCTTCTGTCGATCCTGCACTTCTTTAATCCTTTGTCTTATGGTTTGCATTTTCTCTTCCATTTCTTGGATCGCTTCTGGTCCCACCAGGACCCTATCCTCAAGCCGATCCCAACTCAAGGGTGTCCGACATGATTGCCTGTAAAGAAACTCGAAAGGCACCATTTTAATGGTGCTTTGGTAACCCTTGTTGTAAGCGAACTCTACTAGAGGCAAAAATTCTTCCCAACGCTTTTGTTGGTCCATTATGTACATGCGCAACATGTCCTCCAAGGTTTGGTTCATTTGTTCGGTCTGTCCATTAGTCTCTGGGTGATATGCAGTACTAAAGTTAAGTTGGGTTCCCAAGGCCTCTTGGAAACTCATCCAAAATCATCCAGTAAACATCGATCCTCGATCGGATATAATCCTCTTAGGCACACCATGCAGCCTCACAATCTCACTGATGAAAACCCTAGCAATGTCAGGTGCCTGATACATCGTACGCACAGGAATAAAGTGAGCACTCTTCATCAGAGTGTCTACTACTACGAAAATCGAGTCATGTCTCCTCGCCGTCAGTGGCAATCCCACAATGAAATCCATCGAAATAACCTCCCATTTCAATTCTGAAATAACGTGTAGTTGTAGTAATCCCGCTGGGTGTCTATGTTCAACCTTTACCTACTGGAATTCGAGGCATCTGGCCACATAGCTAACTATGTCTGCCTTCAGTCTCTTCCAAAAGAATAAGGGCTTAAGGTCTGCCCTCATCTTCATGACTCTCAGGTGAGCCATGTAAACTGTTCTATGAGCCTCACTCAGGATCAACCTCCTCAACTCGCCATTTGGCGGTACGTAAATCTGACCTTTAAACCTCAATAAACCATCACTATCAAATGAAAATCCCTCATATCATGGTACCATCATTGTGTTTTGTTTGATAAAACCCTCAACCTCTTTGTACCAGTCATCATCACACTGTAAAGTGGGAATCTTTTCATGTAGATTCATCTAAAGAGGCAACACCGAAAGATGCGTGGTCTCCAACTCAAAGCATCTTCCACTTGGTTCACTATTCCCTTTATGTAAGTAATCTCAAAGTCGTACTTGCTAAGAAATTCCAACCAAGGCCGTTGTCGCGCGTTTAGGTCGCTTTGCGTAAAAATGTGTTGTAGTCCACAATGATCAGTCTTTAGTTCAAATTTCCGTCCAATGAGGTAGTGTCTCCAAACCTTCAAGGAATATACGATGGCTAATAACTCCAAGTCATGCGTCGCATAATTCTCCTCATGCCTTCTCAGTTTCCTCGAAATGTAAGCAAGAACTCATCCGTCTTGCATCAAGACTCCGCGTAAACCTTCCCTGGATGAGTTTGTGCATACCAATAATTTCGCATCCATGTCAGGGACCTTTAGTATCGGCGCTGTTGTTAACAACTCCTTAAGCCTCCGAAATGCTTCCGCGCATTTTTCGGTCCAAACAAACTTCTTTTTTTTCTTCTGCAATTCCATGATCGAATTTGCTATCTTTGAAAATCCCTCGACAAACCGTCGATAGTATCCTGCTAAACCCATAAAGCTACGCACTTCTATGACATTCGTCGGTGCAGGCCATTCCATAATAGCCTCGACCTTGGCTGAATCCATGGCGATACCTTCGCCAGAGATGACATGCCCTAAGTAGTGAATCCTCGATTGATAAAAAGAGCATTTGGACAACTTCCCGTACAATTTGTGCTCTCGCAGACACTGTAGTATCAAGCGCAAGTGCTCATCATGCTCCTCCGTCGCCCGAGAGTAGATCAAAATATCGTCAATGAATACTTGGACAAACTTGTCCAAGTACTCGTGGAGCACCCCATTCATCAAACTCATAAATACTCCTGGGGCGTTTGTCAGTCCAAACGGTAAAACAGTAAATTTGTAATGTCCAAATCTCATCTTAAAGGTGGTCTTAAGGACGTCATCCTCCTTGATCCATAACTGGTGATACCCAGATCACAAATCGATCTTGGAGAACACTGTTGCACCCTTCCTTTGATCAAACAGATCATCAATTCTCGGCAAGGGATACTGATTCTTGATCGTGGCCTTGTTCGATTGACGGTAGTCAATGCAAAGCCTCCACGATCCGTCCTTCTTTTGTATGAAAATAACCGGTGCACCCCATGGTGACACACTAGGACGTATCAGTCCCAGGTCCAACAACTCCTTCAATTGCATTTTCAACTCTTGTAACTCCAGGGTCGACATTCGATAAGGCGTTCTTGCTATCGGTTCAGTCCTCGATTTTAGGTCTATGGTAAACTCCAACTCTCTCTCCGGCGGAATCCCTGGTAACTCCTCCGGAAATACGTCCGCAAACTCTCTCACCACCGGAAGGTGTTCTAGACCTTCCGCTACTTCCTTCTCATTTAGTGCAAGGATCACATAAAGCTTGCACCCCTTGCATATACTCTTTCGTAAGGAAGAGACGAACCTCAGGGAAACTCCCTAGTCCTGTCCTACAATCACACGTCTCTTTCCTTCGTCGTCGACTAAGCTCAACCGTTTCATCTTACAGTTGAGTATCGACTCATGCGATTCCAACCAATCCATACCAATCATGACATCATAAGATAATACTATGACGTATAGGTTGGCCCTTGTGAAAAACTCTCCCAGGTTAAGGAGACAGCCCGTAACCTTTCCTCCAACCTTCTGTTTGGCTCACGAGGCCATCTCCATGAAGATAAACTCATCCTGTTTGACTACCTTTACCTTAATCCTTTTTAGTGCTGCACCAGAAATGAAACTCTCGGTAGCACCGAGATTATCAAAATACTAAGGGTCTGGTCAGGGACGATACCTGTCGTCTCAAGCATAGTTGACTGATGCTCTGCCTGGCGGTTATTCACCACTGCATGAATCCGATGGGCCTTGCCCATATCTCCCACTATAGTGGGTCTGGCTGATCTGGACACTCTGGTCCTCTCCACAGGACAGTCGCGTTGGTAGTGTGGCTCCCCACACGTCCAACACCCCTTCTTCGGCCCAGTAGTCCTGGTACCCAAAGTAGAAGATGATGGCCCACCGGCCTGGAACCCTGGTCTATTCTGCTAAACATGCCTAAACTGTTGCTTCTACGGGAAATGCTACTATTGATGCCGTGGTCCCTGATAAGGTGTCCGCTGCTGAGGTGGTGGTCGCCGGGGTGTAGTGAAAGTGGATCCCCTCTGGAAGCCACGATATCTTGGCGTATGTCTCGTTGGTGTCTGGTGCTGCTGTGTTCCAGATGGGACCTTCCCTACTGGTCTCGCTGGAGTCCTGGTTTGACCCCCACCGATAAGCTCCTCCTCTGCTATGAGGGCCTTCTGGATGGCATCATGCAAGGATTGAGGCATCAAAATCCTAACCTTTTCATGTAGGCTTCCATTAAGGCCAAACACGAACCTGTTGACCTTAAGTTTTTCAGTGTTAAGGTGCGAAGAATACCAGAGTAGCTCCATAAAATGGTCCTCGTACTCGGGCACCGTATGACCTCCCTGTCGTAAGGCGTTGAACTCATTAAGCTGATGCTTAGTGAATTCCTCTAAAAGGTACCTCTTTCGAAACCGTTCCTCGAACAGTTCCCATGACACGTCTTCGACGACCATGTTCAGCTGCAGTAGGAGCGTCTTCCACCATAAAGGAGCGCTCCCCTTTAGTTGAAAGACCGCCATGCGAACCTTCATGTTGGAGGTATAATCACGAAGTGCGAAGCACATCGCCATGTTCTCCAACCATGCCTCGACGGTTGCATCGTTCGGGGCACCAAAGAACTCAGAAAATTTGACCTTCTCGAGTTCACGGTGAATGCTACCACTAATGGACGGTGCACGCGGCGGAACCTCAGTGGGTGCCAGCGCCCTGGCCTCATCTCTGTCCAAATGGCTGATCAGTGCCTTGGACATATGCTGAAAAGATCTCATCATCCTGACAACATCACCAACTGCTATTTGCTCCTGTCCAAGAACCTGATCGTCTCCCTGGGGGTTAGACCCCTCAAGTGTGGATGCTATTGGAGGCGTCGCGCCTCCTCCCCTAGCACCCTGTTGTGTGCCTCCACGGCGTCCTCTAACCATGATTACCTACACACACACAATCAACTCGATTAGCAACAGTATAATCAAATCATGTCAATGAAAGCCGTAGCAATCCCAAGTCGTGGGTTGAACCCGCTCTGATACCTTATGTAAAGACCTCCTCGTTACGCCGATAAACCTCTTATAACAAGTGCAATTTTTATTTTTTTTGTGTGTGTGTGTAAAAGGGTAACAAGACATTACACTCTGCGCTGCCACCTAACGACGAATCATGACACATGTAACTGCGATATCAACATAAAGATCTAAGACGCACATCAACATCTGTCGGCAATGAACAACAATCAACCGACAAATAATAAGACTGACTACCCATCCGTCCTACCCTACAATGGTTAGGACCTCCAAGACACATAAGCAACGCTCAAGCCTAGGTTCCCATCAATTTTAACCATTTAAGGTCTCAGGGCTGGCGACTGTTCTGAGGAACATGGAGGTGTCTACATCCCCTAACACAATCAAGTCCAAAACTAACAAAGATAAAACCACCAACATCGACGATCAACTAAGATTCGTTCTGTCAATCCTAAACCAATCAACCAAAGGATGGGAGTACTCTTTACTATTAACCTTCAGACATTAACTGTAATTAAACGCACATTAATAATAAAGGTCTAAATCAATCCATCGTCATCACTTTTGATTAGCGCATTAGAACACAATTTAATCAACCATTCTGGTGAATGTCGAAGGGTTTCCGTTGACCCAAAAAATGAAGTCCTAAACTGAAAGGCGACCAAAAATAAAATTGCACATGGTAATACATTACCAAACCAATCTTAATTTTGGTTAGTGGTTGAAATCACGACCATTGATTTAGTGGTACAAAAAAAAAACATTCCATCAATATTTAATCTTGTCCATACAAAACTGAATAAGCACTAAAAATGGATAAGGACGACTAATATTTTAAAAATAAGGATTCTCACTAAAAGTTGCATGCCCCAGGTTCTAATCCTCACATACATAATAATTTAATTGTCCTTTTAAATCAATGATAATCAATGCACTTGTCCTTTTGTGCTTTTTGAACAACTATTTAGTAACATTTTTTTTTTAAATAACCAAATACAAATTTGATTTATCCTTTGCTATACACTGATGATTATTCAGGAACTAAGGTCTATTTATTTACTATGATTAATAATTATTTGTTATGAACTAAGGAAATACGATTATTTATTTTAGTTATTAATAAAATAAAATCTTATTTCATCATTCTGTTTTTAATAACAATATTAATCTAAGCTGTAACACTGGTTTCCTTCTACGTTCAAATTCATAAATTATTGAAATGGTAATACACATTCCTGCCGTAAATTATATCAATTCATACCAGTAATTACACCACATAAACTTTAAAACAATACTCCATTTATATTAAGACAATTCCTTTTCATCCAAATTATGGATAGATTGTTAGATTATTAGACACACAATTAATCACAACCACTTTATTTATCTGTAACAACTTATACCTTTAAATTCTGACTATCTGGGATCCTTATAGGATTATGAAATGGGTTGAAAGGAGTACAGAAATGCCAAAAAATAAATAATGACGCAAAAATCACAGCATTAAGATCAATAACCAGCCTTTAAAGTAAGGCATAAGACATGTCATTGAACATAAGGCATTGATTAAGGTCTGGGTAAAATTTCTCTGCTAGGTAACAAGAATAAAGGTAAAAATAAAGGGACCAAATTAAATTATAAAATAAAAAAGAATTCACAGGAGATCAAGAAAAACAATTTCTGTCAGAGGTTAGGCACGCTCAACTAGGATGCACGTCGATCATCATTTCTAAAATCAACCACCTTATGGTTATTGCTAAAATGATAAGGAAGGGACATGGTACATCACCATAAAGTGGCCAATAAGACACAGTCCTCAATTAATGGGCTACACTATGCCCAATGATCCAGAGGGACCCCTTGGCTGCCATTATTGAAAGGAGGGATCGCTGGCAAGCTCCAAACGGGTTTGACATTGCCGAAAAGGTAAAAGAAAAGGGAATTCACCGTGCAAACGCACCAGAAGGAGACTAGAAGCAAACAAGGAGCGTGACTCGCTGTAGCTGCCAGATGATCTCAGGCTATTCGATATGGTTCGATTGTATTGAATCGTTGTTGGTCTGTTGGAATTCGAGGTGGAAATTGCCAACAGTACAACGCTAACCAAAATCGAACAGGGTCAAGGTTAAACATTTAAGACTACAGTTTTAATAAGTCGTTGTTGAATGCCAGAATAAGCATAAATGCTGACATATCAGAGGAAAATCGCCATTGCAATAAAAATACAAAATCGCCATTGAAATAAGAAGTTTAGAAGCGCCAAGGAATTGTAAGATCTAGATTTTCCATTTGAAAACATAGAATATAAATTTGTCAGAAACCAAATTTCAGTAACAATTTACAAAACAATTTTTTTCCAGAAACAATATCACTGTAACCATAAACAAAAACAAAATTGCCATAAGAGTTTCTTCAGTAACAAATTTAAGGGGCAAAATGCCAGAACAATTTACAGTAAGAATTTACCACCCGAAATTGCCAGAAAAGATTTTTTTTCAGCGTGACATTACACAGTGAAATTCGCCGCTCAGGGGATGGAGACGCAAGGCTAGAGTTTACTCAGAATTTACACAGTAGAATTTTACTGCATTGATAATTACACAAATTTTTTCCATTATACCATCAAGGAATGAATTCAAATTTTTCTTTATCTATTTATATAACAGAGGTAACTAACTTTATTAACAGAGGTAAGTAACAACAGTAAATTTTTTTATTATCTTGCAATATAGCAGAGGTAAGTAACAACGGTAAAATTTTTGTTATCAAGAGGTTCTTCAATAGCTTATTAGTTGTAATTCATACCCAAAAACCCTATAGAATATAAAATTGTATAGGATTGAAACAATAATACTGTATCACATGAAAATTTTTAAATAAAAATAACAGTTAGAGCAGTTACACTTGAAATCGATGAGTAAATACATAAGAAAGCCAATTAATCCATTTACACCAATATATCGATCCCAGCATAAGTAGTAATGCATTCCAATCTACTAAAATACAATCATACAGTTACCTTATCACTTGCTTTGAGTGTCGTCCGCACGCTTCATGCCGCTCCCACTCGCCGACCGTCGAGACCTCACTGGTACCTCCCAGCCAATGCTAGGGGTACTCTGCCTCCCCCTTAGTCCCCCGATCTGCAAAGGGGCCACACACTATCTAGATGGTGCGTCTATCTCCCAGCTCGCCTCGCAAGGTTGAGCTACCACTCCTATCCGAGCTGGAAAATCCCAACTCCCCACAAGTAATCAGTCAAGTCACAATTCCGACAACGTAACGTTATGCTAACAGTCGATCCCCTTCTTCCTTCTCTTCCCCTTCTTTTATAGAGTTTTAGAACTTCCATCTTTCCCTAAATCTCATTTAATTTAAGTTTTATTAAAAATCTTCTAATAAATCTCCTACGTACAAGTGTCGTCCATTCCCCACTTTCCTCCATTAATTATTTTCTTTAAATTAATAAATGTCTCATTTCCCTCACCCACCTAGAGTTACTCCTAAATTTACTCCTAGGTGCCCCTAGATTCCCTCACAGGTTTTAAATACTTTCCCTAAAATGAAAATGCCAAGTCAGTTCAAAATTAGAAGGTTCTTGAATGCAAATTCTTTACTAAGTGACCTCTTTCTTTTTACCATAAGTTCCCTCTTTCCTTTATTATCTTTCCTCCATTCCTTATTTTCCTAATTTTTATTATTCCATTCTTTTCCCTTTTTATTATAGCTAAAAATGGCAGTTGCACAAATTAACCTCTTTTCCTTTTTATTAATAATTTAGTATCTTTTACACTTTCACAAGTTAAACAATCAAATTCTTCTTTACAATTTTAAATCCACTAATTTTAATTAAATTCTTACTCTCTTCATTTTACCCCAAATTTTTTAATGAAGACTAAATCTATTACTTAAGTGGTTTTTAGTCTATTTTTTATTTATTTTTATTTTTTTATAGGGTATTTTTTTTAAGGTTAGACAAAATTTTACCCCTAGAGAAGTTTTAGACTTAGGACTCAGATTCTGAACTAGGCAACATTTAATTACGGAAGTTGTTTAAGAATTTCTTAATGTGTTAAATGTCTTAGGGCCATCTAGGTTTGTTCCTTCATCATCATCAATGCGACGTGCCCTTTAGGATGCACTATGTGCTCCAAGGGTGCCACTCGCCTCTTTTGTTTCTTTTATGCGACGTGCCCTTCATGATGCACCACGTGCTCCAAGGGTGCCACTCACTTCTTTTGTTTCGTTTGTGTGACGTGCCCTTCAGGGTGCACCACGTGCTCCAAGGGTGCCAATCACTTCTTGAATGATTGGTAGACATCAATAACCCCTAGAATCAACACTCTACCAGGCGAACTTGTGGGAGACTAAGGGATTCTAAGGAATAAGGCCCCTGCCTTATTGCGCACCCCTTAGAATCATCGTGAGCGACTGTCATAGTCTACCCTCACGACATCGTGGATCCTCTCGAACTAGGTAATCGTTAACCTACAGTTCGAGCCACGGTGGGAGTGCTAGTAGGCTGTGGCAGGGCTGCTATCCACACCTCTCCCTCAACCTCTCTGGTAGTCATGTGTGGCCCCTTTACTCCATATGTGAGTCTGGTCGGCAAGCTATCATCAGCCTGCATCATCAACAATCATGTCAGAACATGTCCACATCATATCATCAAATCAAATGTAATATCACAGTAAATAAATCAACCCAAATAGCACACTCCCTGACTCAATCCGGAGTCCAAGGGGTTTCATCGATTCCTCTACATCTTCAAGGTCCAAAACCCTGCACACTCAGTAAAACCGAGTCAATGGCACATGTCTATGTGAATGCAGTAAACATCATGTCATCTATCATAACACATCATAATCAAGGTCAAATGTTTTAATATCATAATAGTCTGGATCACTAACGAGCAAGTGTCCTAAAGAATAAGTTTTCTCAGTGCACCAGAGCGGCATGTTACAGGATTAGTATTTTATTGCTGTGTAAATATGATCAAATAACAACACTTGGGATGAGAATTACATCTAAGGATTTGGGACTTAATCCACAAGGAGAATTTCCTGAAGGATTTTGGACTTTATCCACAAGGAGATAAGTATTTTTTTGGAAGAATGACTTAATACATGGAGATTTGTGAATTGTCTTCATACACAGTTCTATATTTATTTTCAGATTATTATTTAACTCTAACACCTAATCTATTTTACCAAGAACACAATAACATCACTTGGGATGAGAATTTGACCTCAAGGATTTGGGACCTTATCCACAAGGAGAATTTCACTTCAAGGATTTGGAACCTTATCCACAAGGATTTTAGACTTTATCCAAGGATTTTAGACTTTATTGACAAGGAGATAAGTATTTCATTGGAAGAATGAGTTAATATGGAGATTTGCGAACTTTCTTCATACACAGTTCTATATTTATTTTTAGATTATTATATGGTTCTTTAATTCAATTTTTTTTACCGAGAATATATTTTAAGATTTACAAATTTTCTAAATCATGTACTCTTAAATTAAAAAAGTAACTAGATCTTAAATCTGTTTAACCATGGCTGGTTATGTTATTATTAGTTATTGTTTATTTAATATTTAGTTGTGTAGTATATATGCTAATATGTGTTATTTGTTTTTTTATTATGGTTTTTATTTTTACAGATGTCTAAATTATATTTGGTGGAAAATATGTTTACAATATATTTTGTAGGAAAGAGTATGTTGGAGGATGACAGATAACTCTTTTGGTATGTATGTCAATTTTATTTTAATTATAATTTTTGAATTCTGTATTATTTCGCATGTTTGAATTGTAAATTTTTAATTTTTGAAATCTGATTTTTTGAAGGTTTGAACTTCATGTATGAAGTGATCTATCTTAAAGCGATGGCTTAGAGTCCGGAATTTTGGAGTTATTGTTTTTGTTTTTGTTATTATCCTAAAATGGACGTGGAACTTATGTATTTTACAGTGCTACTATTCAGACTTTGATTATA
>ML807404.1:67710-80348 GCA_009831015.1 Picea engelmannii
TATTAACTTTATGCACGCTGTACATACCAAATGACTATATTGACAACTTGTGACATCTGAATGGTAGTATTGAAAGTGAACATGGGTATCGGTTTGATGGGTTTCTTGAAAAAAATATCCTTTTAATACAATGGATCCTGTTTCATTTGTAAAATCGTTATCATCAAAATATTCTAATAGCCTCATCTTTTGTTCTGTGCATCGCATCAAATAATATTTCACGTTTTCAGTGTTGTCTACAGGAGCAACCATGGCAAAAACATCTCCTGCAAATAATTGGATATATTGGACAACAATTAATTCATGTTAGATTATCACACAAGTATGTATCTACAAGTTATTTGAAAAAATTTAAACATAAAAAATTTACCTTCTTTAACAAGATCATAAACTCTATCGCCATCAATTGGCACTATAGTTTCATTTGATTCCATCTCCTCTGAGCTTGTGAGTGGCATTTTCCCTTTTACATTAAGTTCAGTATGTCTCCAAGCTTTAACGTATCCTGCATTTTAGTTCTCGCAAATATCTATGGATTTTGAGTCGTCTATGCAAACTGAACAAAAACAAGAGTCAATTCATCTATCAAATGCAAACCCATTTTGAAAATGTTTTGTTTTAACTGAATGTATTTTTCTTGTCCTAGGTATTGTACTGGCGTCATATGAGATTGATCTATTTACATCTTCGATTCCAACATGCCAAAAATACCTGCACAAGACAAGAACTTGTTAACTTGAAATCTCTCAAGAAAATGATTGAAGATTGAGTATAAATTTGAACACGTTCAAATTTATATATCCTATGTACATACATGTAACATTTATATATAGACACACCTGCGCACATCCCTTGACGAATTATATTAATGGCTTAGCACCATGTTGCACCATTCAACAACTTGTTCAACGAATTCAAATCGATCGGCATGAGGGTTCAACTGATACCTTTGAAGTGCTCATTTTATACATGCCCCTGCACCGTCGTGCTCTCCTTTTCCATGACCAGTCTCAAAAAAATTCCAACAATGTGTAATGTTTAATTTTTTATGAATACAACATAACCAATAGAATGATCATGCAAATTTGAACTAACCTGCACACCCATCGAACCATATCCAATGTCGATCGAATATGATTTCATATTCTTTCAATGAATCATAAAATTTATCCAAACAATGTTGTACATAATGTGTGTCGTGTGTTCGATCATCACTTATATAAAAGTGATATTCTTTAATAACATGTCAATTGTTGTTGGTGCTTTCTACATTTGGAAGACTCCATTGAGCATGTCTATATAGAACATGGACAAATATGGTGACTTGATCAGAATGATAATATTCACTTTGTATTTCTTTTTGTGCAGCGAATGTGTAATTCTTTGCAAAATCAACTACAGACAAAATTGTCCCTAGTGGAAACACTTCACGGGATTGTTTGAATTGTAGATCTTGCCATCGATCTCTATGTGAATGCTTGGTGTATTTATAGATTTCTTCCTCAAACTTCTTCAAAATATCTATCAAGCAGATTTTATCTACCTTCAAATCAAGCCTTTTGGAAATAACATTTGAAGAATGTGGAGTCGTGTTGTTCATATATTCATATCTCTTCCAATTGACTCTTATATTAGAAAATGATTGATCATTTATATCAATATGATACTTTGAATGAAACAAACTTAGATTTCCACAACGATCAGATTTCTTTCCACCAACACATTTTGTTTTGTAAAATAAATCATCATCTTCTCTTTCACATAGAATTTCAGATATAAAAACACAAAATGTGGAAGGAGGAGGTGAACCTGGCCATAAAGTTTTACCAAAATCCAAAAAAGTGTTGTAATACAACTCAAACTCCACATGATAACGACAACAACACGTGTCATGGACAATGATGGGTCTAACAAACCATGGTTTTTGTTGCACAAATGTATTGATGGAAATTTTAACTTCTTTGTGCTCTTCTTTGAACTTATTAAATAACTCTATTTGTGTCATTGGCAATATATGTTTTGGATGTTCTTCATATTGATTTTGTGCTATTCTTCGTCGCAACACATCCCTTGTATGTAGTGAAACACGAGATTCTTCCAACCAACAATTACGGGTCAATTCTTTTACATTTTCTGCAAGTCTATCTTTGTAGAGTTGTCTATAAATCACTGTCCAACAATCCAATTCATCATTTACATCTATTTGGAAATGAAATTTTCTATGTTTGTGCAATGTTTTTCTTGACGTTCCCATCGTTTTTTCCATGTGTAGTGTCAAACGATATTTTATATTGCTCCCTGAAGCAATTGTTGTTTGTAACGTTTTACGTGCAACACGAACATCTTCTTTCGAGATTTTCCAAAAGCTTTTGATACATTAGTTATATTGTTAAAGACATTTTGTTGAACCTTTGTATCCTTTGTCGACTTTTGAATACCCAATAATAATGTAGCTTCTTTTAACTTTTTTGACTTCAATAGACAAAATAAAAGTTGAGCCTGTATTGTTACTGATTCATCTTTGAAAAAAGTATTATACATGTTCTTAGTTCGATATATTATATAATGCTTATCTTTTTTCTTCCCAAATTTGTCAGTATCAACATTTCCTAATATTTCATCATCAATGTTGATAGATTCTCCTGCATATTTCAATTTAAAGTTTATATTAAAAAACATAACTTGAACATAAATTCACTAAGTTATATATACTTGAGTGTTCATCTTGTATTAATATAAACTGATGTACATACCTATAGGTGATTCGTCTTCTAATTCAATTTTGGTTTCAATGTCTTCTGCTTCAATTTCGGTTTCAACGTCTTCTTCGACATTATGAGACAAATCTATTTATGTTTTTTGAAAAATATCAAATTGTAATTACAATCAATTATATTATTTACAATATTTTAAATTTGAATTCTATACTTTGAATTTTGTACTTTCTGAATACAGTCTCAATGTGTATCATGTGCTCGATCATCATATGTGTATGCATACCTGGTTGAACTTCTTCTTGTCGAAAATCTCTATTGACATTATCATCGTTTCTTCTTCAATATTTGCACATTCTTGTTTCTTTCTTCGATAAATATCTTTCCTTTATTTGATTTGGCGAGTATCATCTCAAGTGCGATCATATTTTCACTGGCGCAAACTTTTGTTTCCCATGAATTTTATAGTTATCTGTAAAAGATATGTTCAACAAAGACATCACCTTGAAAAAATGCTCAACATTTATCTTTCAACATATAAATTGTTATTCCAATAAAAACTTGAACAAACATCAATTACCTTATTCAACAAAAACCAAAAAAATAATTCGAAACTTTGTTTAAGTGCTCTAGAAAACCACCATGTATTGATATCGATCATCAGATTAAGCCTATGGAACAGAGGGAAGAAATAAAGAAAGAAAAGAATACAGCTGCAATCAGTAATAGAAATTATGAACTTTGGGTGAGAGCACTCCGGGAGGAACGAGTGTGCAAGAGTCTGAGAAACTCCCGAAGAATGAAGAGCCGAAGTGGATAGTGGTCGTCGGATCAAGGGGGAGACACGCGTCAAGAGATCGTGTACTTTGGGTGGAAGTACTTCGGGAGGAGGCAAGTTCTGTGAGTTTGAAACTCTCGAAGCCCAAAGTGTCGAAGTCACTCATAGTCATTGATCGTCAAGCAGGACACATGTCAGTAGATCGTGAACTCCGGGCAAAAGCAAGTGTAGAGGAGTTGAAACTCTCGAAGTTCGAAGCTCCGAAGCACAAAGAGCCGAAGTGGTGAGTCATGATGACGTCACCTAGAGGTGAGATGGACCTTTCCTATGCCTGCCACGTGCCCCCACCTAGAATGTTGACAGCTGTACTATGTGGGCCCTAAGATTGAATAACATAGTTAAAGGTCGGCGAGCCCACACTGGCGTTGATTACAATACATCTAGATCGACGACCAGGAGGAATTGCAGGGACCCAAATTGCATAGGAATTAATTTCTCAGGGAGGTCCCGCAATCCAAACCACGGTTTTCCCAAGGGGGTTTATGTGTCAGCATCAGAGGAATTGCGGGACGAAAGGTGGGTTACTCAAAACCACGGATGCATGCCATCGCAATTTGAAAGGCATTAAGTGATGTGACTATTTGGTATCTTAGTTCAAGTATAGAAACTGTGGGTCCTAGTGGATGCATGGCACCATTTGTTAAGTCTAGAGACTTGACACTCCAAAAGAATGTTTCATAAGGAAACAAAAGGAAGAACTTTCAAAAGTTTCGTAACGTCAAGTTGACGAGACGTAATGGCGTCACCAAAGGTGACATGGAAGTGTTCAGAGATTAATGGTTTGGGGTGTTGGGGTTGTGCAGATGTGAAATCCTTTGAAGTCCCAAAGCTCTGAATTCCAGTAGCTCAGATGCTTGAAGCTCCACAATGGGTGTCAATCATTGGATGTTGGGTAGTCGTGGACTGTTGATCCACCCTACTTCGCAAGTTTGTTAATTAAGAACTCTAAGAGATTTGTTGTGATGTGCTTTAAAATTTTTTTGAAGATGGAGGCTCGAAGTACTGAATAAGCACCTATCGACCTACCACTTGGCCATAGCCCATGGTCGCATGGATTGGGGGCTAATAAAAAGGGGCTAGTGCCTGAAAAATCATTACAAAGCAGAGCTCAGAAAGAAAAGGGAATTCGAAAGTTTTCTTGACTCAGATTGGTTTATGAATACTCTGGAATTTGTTAAGGACTGATGGCCTGACCAATTTCGGTTGAATTCACATTGTGTTTGTATAATTAATGATTGTTAGAACTAAACCGAATTGCCACGTAGTGCAAAGAAATGGAGGAGGCACATAATGCTTTCAGTTCATAGAATGAATCTAAAGGAATGGATGTCCATTTGGGAGTTGAAGGATCAAACTCCAATGGACATGGAAAAGAGATAGATAAGGAGGGAAACATGATGAAAATAATTGAAAGATTGCAAAAAGATGTCCAGACTCATCGAGCAAATAACAAAAAGCTCATGAAAGCCAGGGAACAACAGGGAGAATTCAACATAAAGTTGATACAAAGCCTGGAAAGGATAGAAAAGAAATTGTATAAGGAGAGTGACTCCAGTAAATCAGGAAGTCACGGGTCTCCTGACGAAAAGAGGAAATTAGTGTTGGCAGACACCATCATCACTCCCAAGGGCACTCCAAGAGGAGGGCACATAGTAGTTCAAACCCATCTCATATCAAAAATCATAGGAGATCTAGAGTGTATGACCTGAAGGGTGAACTGAAAAAGATTAAACCTCCTACATTTGATGGAGAGCACAAGAAGGTGGAAGATGTTGAGACATGGCTTCTTGGCATGATGAAATATTTCCAACTGCAAAATTATTCCTCTCATGCATAAGGAAGAATTGCAATGTATCAATTTAAAGGAAAGGCATCCATGTGGTGGGATCAACTTGTGCAGGTGCAACACATTAAAGAGAAAAATGTTACTTGGAAGGAATTCAAAAAGTATTTCGAAAAGAAATACTTGACTAAGAGATATTATGACAGAAAGATGAAAGAGTTCTTTGAACTCAAGCTGGGTAGCATGACCATTGAATCATTGATGAATATGAACGAAGGTTTTTGGAATTGCTGAAGTATGTCCCTTTCATCAAAGATGAGACTGCTGAAATTAAAAGGTATCTGAGTGGACTACCATCTCCCATCAGTGACAAGATCCAGTATGATGATCCTAAAACTATGGAAGAAACTATAAGGAGAACAAAATGATTATATGAGCAACAAAGAGAAAAGCCCACTTTCCGGAAGGCTTGGGAAGACAAGAAGAAATTCAAGATGGATTAGAGGAAGAAGGGAACTAAGCCATTCTTTTTAAGAAATATCCCTCAAGGACAACCAGGTCTTAGAGATCCTAGGAAGGCTAAAATAGGTGGGAAAATGCCAAGACAACCACCTATGGAATGTTGGAGTTGTAAAGGAAATCATAGGTACAAAGATTTCCCTCACATAAATGACAAAGTGAGAGCTGTCCACAATGTTCAACATGTATATATAGTGGAGGACATGGGCATAAGTGTACCAAGGATCTACGCATCCCTGGACAACAAGAAAGCATAACATCAGTCACATATGATTGAAGTGGAAGGTATGATCAACAACCTATCTTTTTAATATAAATTATAAAACCCTAAGAGGAAAAAAATCCTCAAGGTTGAAAACTCTAAACAAGGAGATGAGGTGGCAAAAATGTGGGCCTCAAGGAACCTAGTTGATACATAAACTTCTTGGGGTCACAAATTTTTGCATACAGATTCATTTTAGGGTATTTATTGGATCACTAAACTTATTTTGTTATGTATATGTTTGTCTAGCCTTGCAAGCTTAATTATGAGGATGTTTCAACTACAAAAAATGCATGGGAAATGCCCAAAAATGAATTGGAAATTAAAGACTTGTAAAACTATAATAGAATTGCCAAGATGTAGAGTCATTATGAGTTAGTGGAAGAGGTCAATAGCCACTAGTATCCACTTGGATTAATTTCCCCCCCTTAGAAATCAGTGGTTTCCATTGGGTCAAGTTCCTCCATCGAATGGAGAAGCTACTGCTAAATATGACTCCTAGTGGGTCACTTGTTCTAGTGAAGTAGTTGACTTGTTTTGCAAAACTAATAAAATTGTATGTTTTTCCAGTGGATTCCCTTCTCTTAGTGTCCATAATCCTATTAACTATATCCTACTCAATGTATTTAGGGTTGATTTCTATAGGAGCCAAGTTCTCAAACACCTCTTAGGTGTCCAATAGAGGTAGAAGATATGGTTGAAGAAAATCCACATTAAACACATAGTGTAAGCAATGGAAATGTGGAATATTCAACTGAAAATAATTCTCACCCATTATGTTGGTGATGGTGTAAGGCCCATATCAAAGTGGTCAAAGCTTCCGGTGGATATCTGTGACACACTTTTTCTAGAAGTGCAACCATACCTTATCACCGACCTAAAACTTGTGTGGAGTTGGATGTTAATTGTGTCATTGCTTGTACTTGGCATTGAATTTCTTCAAAATACCATGAACCTTTTGTTGGATGTGCTAGATCCATTCAACAAATTTGGCTTCTTTATCTATGTCAATTTGGGTATGGGAGTACTCTTCCTACATAGATGCAATGAGAAGATCTACATCAATTTGGGCCGAACCCTAAGCACACCTGAAAATGACTATGTCTAATAGAGTTATAAAGGGCTATATTGTAACTATCTTGAAGTTAAGTAAGGCTCTCTTCCCATGTATGGGGATGACTGGAGTTATAAATTCTTAGGAATGCATAATCATCATGTTGACTACCTTTCTTTTTCCAATGATTTGAGGGTGAAGAGTTGTCAATTTGGTCAGTTTGGTGTCCATCAGTGACCATACGCTAGACTAGAAATTAATCAGGAACCTACTATGCCTATCTGAAACAATGGTCCATGGAAACTAAAAATGAAACTAAATGATATAGAAGAAGAGATTAACTGTAGATTTTATTATGATACTCTTCTTGTAGGGTGTCAAAATGGCCATCTTATATAATATGAATGACCACAAATACATGATTGCTACCATGTGTGGTTGAGAGCCTAACATGTAATACATGGAGATTGAATACTAGGTTTATCTAGGGTATGTAGATGAGTGTACAACCCTTGCGTCTTGATGGAAAGTTTGGTGATGGCACAAGGGGTGTATGATCTAATATACTTGGTGACAGACTATCAAAGCTTTGGATAGTAGAAGTACTTACGCAACACTACCATTATCTTCTCCACATTGAAGTGTCATGCCACCCAACTATAATGTACCTCCCAAATCGACTTCTCACACTTTCTTCAAGGAGCACGTAGATGGACCAAATGGCATAGAAGTGCATATGGGAGTTGAAATTATGAAACTTTTTTACATGTGCCCAATGTTTTAAAGGAAACAATGAAGTTAGGGGGATTCTCATATAATTTGGGCCACCCAAAAGTCTTGTGTCCATAAGAGTTAAGCATTATGGTTAGCATCACAATTAGAGGTTGGTTGAGGGAGTTTGTAATTCTATTTGTGTTGTTCTTCTTATACTTAGTGTTCAAGTGGAATCGTTGTAGGTACATGGACCAGTTATAACACCAATTTTCTCTGTAATGAATTATAGGGATTGAACTTCCTTTTTAACATAAAATATAGAAACCTAAGAGGAAAAAACCCTAAAGAACCATAACTCTAACCCTAGGAGATGAGGTGGCAGAAGGAACGTGGGTCTTGAGCAGCCTAGTTGATATGTCAACTTCTCAAGTCCATAACTCTCACATACAAACTCTATTTTAGGTGTTTCTTGGACTATTACAAAGCCTATTTTATGTTCAATGTGTTTGGTAGGTCCCACAATCAAAGGACAACATCAACTACCAAAACACTTGGGAAATGCTCAAAATTTGCATTGGATGTTTAGGACCTACAAAACCATAGTATAATTGTCAAGATGTAGAACCATTCTAAGTCATTGGAAGAGCTGGGTGACACTGATATCCATCTCGATCAGATTCCAACAACTATAAATAAAATTTCAATAATGAAAAAATGGTTCCTTCAAAGAGTGGTCTACCTATAGATTTTCCTTAGTAAAGAGAAATGCTTATTCCCTACTTCCATGTCTTTTGTCCAACCCAATGTCTTCTTTATTTTCACTTTAATTTAAGAATCCATGTTTATTGTATTCAAATCAAATTCCTCTTCTTCCAAATATTTCTTTACTTTATCTTCCAAATATTTCTTTACTTTATTTAGTGTAACATCCCGCTCTGGCGCACTGAGAAAACTTATTATTTGAGGACACTTGCTCGCAAGTGATCTGGACTTTTCTGATGTTAAAACATTTATACTTGATTATGATGCGTTATGATAGACGACATGAGGTTTTACTATTTGATGTAGATAGGTGTTATTGACTCAGTTTTATTGAGTGTGCAGGGTTTTGTACCTTGATGATGCAAAGGCATCGGTGGAACCCCTTGGACTCCGGATTGAGTCAGGGAGTGTGCTAATTGGGTTTATTTATTTACTGTGATATTTCATTGACTTGATGATTTGATGATTGACATGTTCTGACACGATTGTTGATGATGCAGGCTGATGATAGCTTGCCGACCAGACTCACATATGGAGTAAAGGGGCCACACGATTTCCACAGAGGTTGAGGGAGAGGTGTGGATAGCAGCCCTGCCACAGCTTACTAGCACTACTGCCATGGCTCGAACTGTAGGTTAACAATTACCTAGTTCGAGAGGATCCACGATGCCATGAGGGCAGACTGCGACAGTCACTCACAATGATTCTAAAGGGCGCGCAATAAGGCGGGGGCCTTATTCCTTAGAGCCCTTAGTCTCCCACAAGTTCACCTGGTGGAGTGTTGACTCCAGGGGTTATAGATGTCTACCAATCAGTCAAGATGGCGAGTGGCACCCTTGGAACATGTGGTGCATCCTGAAGGGCATGTTGCGCAAAATAAATGAACGAGGTGAGTGGCACCCTTGGAGCACATGGTGTGTCCTGAAGGGCACGTCGCATTGATGTTGAGCAAGAAACAAACCTAGATGGCCCTAAGACATTAACGCCTTAATAAATTCTTAAAACAACTCCCCTAACCAAGTGTCGCCAGTTCAGAATATGAGTCCTAAGTCAAAAACTTTTCTAGGGTTAAAAAAAAAAAATTTAGTCTAACCTTAAAAAAAAGGGGCCCTAAGAATAAAAAATAATAATAATAAAATTAAACAAAAAAAAAAACCCACTTAAGCTATGATTTGAGTCTTCATAAAGTGTGTAGGGTAAAATAAAGAGACTAAGAAATTAATTCAAATCCATGGTTGTAAATTTGAAAAGAAGGATTTAATTAGTTAACTTATGGAAGTATAAAACGTTATGAGTTTAAAAATAAAATGAAAAGATTAATAAGTGCATTTACCTTTCTGGTTTTTTTTAAAAAAAAAGAAAGGGAAAGAAAGGGAAAAATAAAAATAGGGAAATGAGCCTTTTATTAAATTTAAAGAAAATAATTTTGGAGAAACGTGGGGGATGAGTGACACTTGTAAGACAGAGAATTTTTAGAGGGTTTTCATTAAAACTTAAATTAAATGTGATTTAGGGTAAGGGTGGATCTGAAAACTCTATAAAAGTAAGGGAAGATGAGGAAGAAGGGGATGGGTTGTAAGCGTAACGTTACGCTGCCAGATTGTGGCTTGAATGATTGCTTGTGAGGAGTTGGGATTTTCTCAGCTTGTATTGGAGTGGTAGCTCAGCCTTGCGAGGCGAGCTGGGAAGCTAGACTTACTTTCTGGATTTTTTGTGGCCCCTTTGCGGCTCAGGGGGATAAGGGGGAAGCAGAGTACCCCTAGCGATTGGCTGGGAGGTACCGGTGTAGTCTCTATGGTCGGCGAGCGGGAGCGGCGCGGAGCAGGAGAGGCACGGAGCGCGGGGTCATCATTCGAGGCGGGTGGCACGACAAAGGTACGCTCGTTTATTTTATAGAATGTAAGGCATAGAAATTTATGCTGGGATCTGTCTGATGATTCTAATAGATGAATTTAGTCTTAAGCTTCTGTTCCAATTAATTTCATAAGGTCATAGTGGTCAGCGTTCAAGCTGGGTTCCACTGCTCCTTGGTTGGGACCTTTATGATTCCGAGTTACTCTTGTGCTGTAAATTTTTTTTGGATGTTGTATTTAGCGATTAAACTATGGATGCATAGATTCACCGTCCGTAACAATCTCTGTTATAGTTTTATTGCATTGAGGTATGGTCATGGAGGCATGTAGTGGCGAAGTCGGTCATAGATACCCTTGTGATTGGATTTTCAGGCTTGACACCTCTCTTACTGTTTGGATGAATCTCTATTGATTTAGGACACCGAGCTTCTGTCCAGCCCTTACCTTCTTACCTTCAGTTCCAGCCTTTAACCAAGGAAATTTGTAAGGCACTCACGTTTATTTTAAAAAGGGAAGCGTTGGGTTTTGTCTCGGTCGTTCTTTTGTTTTTGCATCCTTTTTCTGCAAACGATTGTTTTTCCACACCCATTTGTGCCCTGCAACCGGTATTAAAGCCCTTACCCCTTACTTCGTGGAACAGTTGTGCAGTTGCCCGGCATTGTGTTAAATCGCGCCATGTTGAATAGTGGTCCGGGCCTTCACCTCTGCCAGTCGTGCTACGTACGGCTGGGAAAGGAGTTCTCTGTAGCACAGTAAAGCTGAAGCCTTCACTGGTTAGTTTTTGTTTAAAAAAAAGGGGGAAAACAAATTTCAGGAAACCCTTCAGTCGTTGGACAACGCAGTGCTTGATCGAATCCTTTTTCCTTAGAAAACTGAGATCCGCATAAAAAAATGACGTCGGGATACTCGGTTCACTCAAAATAAGGCGGGTAGACCCTTCGTTCTATCGACCCTTCATGCGTATGAAGGTGCCCCTCCAACCTGTAGGTTTTCCATGCTCTCATGCAAGGTTGTCTGCATGCTTAGCTGGGCCAATATTTCGCCTGTTTATTTGGAAATGGACGGTGGCCTTTGAGTTTAGCACGGGAGCACTATCGACCTTTTAGTTACACGTTGTTCCATTTGTCTTGTAAACCACCTTCTTAGAATTACACATTGGATTCAGTACCCTTAAGTGCTCCTTGCAGCTTTCTCCAGTCAGCTCTTAATTGCTGACAGCCGTGAACTCTGTCCTTATGAAGGGATGGTGAAGCTGGCAGTAACCTTTAGCAACCGTTTAGTTTTGCAGGTTTTGACAGAATTTTTGGCAGATTCTTAAACGCTTTGACAACCTACATGCTGTGTGCCTTGCTTATAGACAGAACCTGTACCAGCGCTCCTAGTCTTGTAAGCAAGTTTTCTGATTTTATTCATCTAAGCGACCACAACCACTAATCTACAGATGATAGTTTCTTATCGTGGGAATGGTGGATGTAATTACCATCTATCAGTTTTCTGGTTGTAAACAAACCAGGCCCGAACTTAACTTCATGAGCGAGTGGGTTTGTTATAATTATGACAACGTTGATTTAATGAATACGTATGTCAGAGGTTATAGTTCCATGGTAACCTATGCCTCTGGTTGCTAAATGATGGGTTACTACCAAGGAACTTTTTACTCCTCAAGAAAGTTCGAGTGGTATTTTGAGAATTAGAAGGCCTTATTTTATCATAAAACTTAGGTTAGAAGAGATAACTTATGTAGTAAGATGTAATGTCAGAATTAGATAACCTGAAAAGAATTTAATGTTATGTTCTTTGCCCAGTTATTGCCATATGAGGTAAAGGTAATGTTGTATTATTTTACTATTATTGAAACTTTATTGTAAAAGTTCACATAAATGTTAAAGTGAGGTGTATCTGCTTTGCTACTGTAATATTGTGGGTAATATGTGAAGGTAATGTTATGGCATTGTAAAAACAAAATATAATATTAGTATTGGTGACATGATATTAGTTTAATTGTTAATTCAAATGCAAGGTTATGGGATTATAAGGATAAGGGACCTTGGTCATCATTGTATGGTAATGTATTTGAATATATACTGTTTAGGAATTATGTAACTGTGATATATGGTTATTTAATTGCAAGGATTTTGT
>ML807404.1:105981-121146 GCA_009831015.1 Picea engelmannii
AAAATCACTTTAAATCTTAATTATTGTTCATAATAAATATCATTTTTTTTTGGAATTAAAAAGATGTTTTTATTGTTTCATGTTGTGTTGGAAATATAAGATTTATCTCTTATTACATTTGTTTTAAGAATTTCCTTTAATGAAAATGCCAATTTTTTTTATATTAAAAATATGTTTCCTTGTTACTTCTATTTAAAATCACTTTAAATCTTAATTATTGTTCATAATAAATATCATTTTTTTTTGGAATTAAAAAGATGTTTTTATTGTTTCATGTTGTGTTGGAAATATAAGATTTATCTCTTATTACATTTGTTTTAAGAATTTCCTTTAATGATTAAAGGAGAATCACATTTTTTAAAAATGTACCAAAACATCTTTTAACCAAAAGTATATTTTTAATATTTGTTTATTTTCTTAGATGTGGAAAAAGGGTTAATAATATTTAATTCATGTTAAGTTGTAGAATACACCTCATTTTTCTTTATATAATGGACATTTTTACTTATTTGACATGGATGATTTTAGGGATTAAATTTGGTTCATGGGCTAATTTTTCATGGTTTTGGTAAAAGTGAGATTAGTTATTTTAAAAATGATTTGCCCAAATTCTATAGGATAAAATTATTTAACCTTAAAAATCGCCAAAATTTTATAAAAACTATATAAAATACTTAGAACTTTGAATATTTTTACAAAACTATTGCCAAACATTTATAGTTAACATATGAAGGATTAGTAATATTGGCCAAGGTTTCTACATTTTAAAATAAATTTCTATCCTTAAAATTATCCCTGTTATTTAATGATAATTATTATCTTAAAACAAAAAGTCTAGAGCCAAAATTACTTAATTAGTCATTTTTTTAAAATATCTTATTAAATAAAAAAATATTGTTACTACTATCATTTTTTAAATTCATTTATTATTATTATTATTATTTTAATTTATTTATTATTAATATGATAATTTTTTTTTTTTTTTAATTTCCAACATTTTACACTTTAAGACCATTTTGTTTTTCTTTGTTTAAGAAAAAATACCACACTACTTTACTTTCTATTACTGCAAAGTTGTGAGAGTAACTTTCACATATTCAACTGGACAATTGTTTTTAAAATAAATATTTAAAAAATAATAATTTTATTTATAAATCATATATAATCATAAAAGAAAGGATAATAATAATAATAATCTATTTTTAAGGTCATGGCCAAGCCACACCAAATTGATGTATGAGACCCCCTTGTTTGTGGGACAAGGGACCCTGAATATAAAGCATTGTAATGCAAATTAAAGTAGTGGTACGGACATAGCGTGCAATCATGACAATGCAATGGTTTGAATGATAATTTCAACATAATATTATCTAATGAAAAACTTGTTCCACATAGTCAAAGGTAAATTGACATGTTTCACTTGAAATAACATTATTTCTTACGGGTAATAAGATAAGAGTGAGAATTTTTTTTTCCAATAGAAAATTAGCTCAAAATTATATTAAGATATAATTGTTTTTACATGATATCATCCATAGCCAAGCCCACTCTTAACATGATCGATAATAAGCTTAGGTAAAAAGGAAAGTACACTCTTTAATTTCATACAGTCACTCAAGGAGGCATAAAACTCATAAAATAATAACCACCAAAGGTGCACATACTCAAGATGGTTATGTTCATAACCCAACTAGATACTAGAACAAAAACTCACTTAAAAAACTAGAAGTATATATATCAAAACATAGCTAGATAATTCAAGGGTCCTGCTCCTCCAGGTTCCCATAGATAATAGGGTATTTTTCCTTCAGGCTCAAGAATAGCTTGTTTTGAAAGATGGTCTGCCTCTTTGTTGAATTCTCTATAGATGTGGTGGAAGCTAATAGCCTAATTTTTTTTTTATAAGATCTTTAGTTCTAATCTTCCAACCTTTAATAACACATGCCTGGCGCTTTCCTCTATCATTGAGTCAATCTATAATCACCCATAGCTTGTAGTTTTGGGAGGGATATATGACTAGCTAAAGTAAGAGTGGCCCCAAGAGCTCTACCTTTGTATTTGTGCCTTCACCACTGTTTATATGCCATCTATAAACTAAGGAGTCAGAATTTTTAATAACCCCCCCTACTCCGCAAATTTTTTTATCACTCTAATCTGCCCCATAAAAAAAGGCGATAGAAAATCCATCTGATTGAGTGACCAAACATTTTCTTATAGGGGCGAAATTTTGTGTCAATGGTTG
Organism: Picea engelmannii; assembly: GCA_009831015.1. Classification (NCBI taxonomy): domain Eukaryota; kingdom Viridiplantae; phylum Streptophyta; class Pinopsida; order Pinales; family Pinaceae; genus Picea; species Picea engelmannii. The sequence goes on from ML807404.1 coordinate 108,224, forward strand.
ATGCTTGTAGAGTCCCAGGATCTTAATAATCACATAATGGAAGGAAGGGACAACATTCTCAAAAATGTCTATGTTCCTTTCGTTCCATATAAACGAGCATATAGTAGCTGCAAGAGTTGGAGAGACATTTTTATTTTTAATCCAAATATTAAAATAGTTGGAAAGTGAGTTACCTTCCCAATTCCTTTTCATCTTTTTTGAAAATTTGATTCTTTTCCAAACCTTCTTTGCAAACATACAATCAATAAAAATATGATTGATATCCTCTGAATTGCTTTTACACAAGATACACGGGCTTGGGCCTTCCCAACATTTTTTCTGTAATATGTCCCATGTTAAAAAAAATTACTCCGTCGCCAACCAGATGAAAAGTTTGATCTTAAGCTAAAGATCCCACTTCTAAATTTTATTCCTCCAACTATCCAGAATCAAAAGGTTAGAAGTAGAAAAATGTAATATACTAGATATAAAAAGTATGCAGAACATAAATAAAATGCTAGAAATGGCAAAATAACAACAATATAACTAGAAAAATAACCCCAATAATACTGAAATGATATAATAATAACAAAAGAAATAACACTTTGATTTTGAGAGCAATGTTCACGGGCCTCTTCGAGGGGGAAAACTCTAGTCGAGCAGAACTCTATTACAATAATATCCAAGCTAGGGTTCTCATACACTCAACTCCTATTTATACTAAATATGTCTATCAAAAGAAGCATCTAGAGGAAGCTTCTATTAGGTCTTCTTACATTCAACTTATTCTATTTTATTGTAAAGCCTTATTAATATTGACCTTTATTACATCTGAATATATTGTTCTACCTATGTGTGGGTTAAAACCCTAACATGTCCTCCCCCTTAAAAACAACCTTGTCCTCAAGGCTTGAGATGTGGAAATTGCTGCAAAATGGTAGCTGGTTCCCAAGTGGCATCTGCTGGAGTTTTATATTTCCACTGGAATAACACTTCATTGATGGTTCTTTGACGCAGGCGACGCTCACGCTGGTCCAAAACTACTTGTGGTTGTAGCCAAATGAATCCTTCTTCGTTGAACTCAGGAAGGTTGGTTTCAATTTGGCACTTAGTTCCAATCACCTTCTTTAAGCATGAAACATGAAAAACAGGATGTAGCTTAGAATGACTGGGAAAAGCTAACTGATGGGCCACCTGTCCCACATGCTTGAGAACTGTATAAGGACCATAAAATTTGGGTGCTAGCTTCTGACAATGCTCGGCCTTGAGGAAATTTTTCTTGTAAGGTTGCAGTCGAAGAAACACCTGATCCCCTTATGCAAATTGACATTCAGAGCGACCTTGATCTACTTGTTGCTTCATGCGATTTCGTGCCATGAAAAAATTCTCTTTGAGGGTAAGGAGAATAGCCTCTCGAACTGTAAGCGTTTGGTCAACCACCTAGACCTTCAAGATACCAGGTAAGTATGAGAGAACTAAAGGTGGATTTTGTCCATATACTGCTTCAAAAGGAGTCATGCGTGTAGCTATATGGTATGAAGTGTTTTACCACCATTCAGCTAGGGGTAACCATTGAGCCCACTGATTTTTCTTTTCCGAGGAAAAATACCTCAAACATGTTTCCAAACACTTGTTGACAACTTCCGTTTGACCATCAGTTTGTGGATGATAAGCTGTGTTGAGATGCAATTGGGTGCCTTGTAGATTGAATAGTTCTTGCCAAAAATTGCTGGTGAAAGTTGGGTCGCAATCAGAAACAATAGAATGTGGCATGCCATGAAGCTTGAAGACCCGATCCATGAAAATTTGAGCCACTGTGGATGCTGTAAATGGGTGTTGAAGAGCACAGAAATGAGCATACTTGGAAAGGAGATCAACAACCACCATGATGACTGATTTATTTCCCTATTTCGGTAATATTGTAATAAAATCCATAGAGATATCCCTTCACATAGCAAGTGGAATCAAAAGCGGTTGTAGTGTGCCTAGAGATTTGACTGTTTTGCCCTTGTTGCTTTGACACACATCACATTCAGAGACAAAATTATGAATGTCTTGTTTCATACCATCCTAGAAAAAAGAATGTTTGACCCTTTCATAGGTTTTGTTAAACCCTGAGTGCCCAGCTGTGGGTGTAGCATGAAGCTCAGAAAGTACCGTGGATTTAAGTTTTGAATGTTTACTTAAATACAATCGACCTTTGTATCGAAGCTCATCGTGGAGCCAAGAGTACCCTGGGGAAGTTGGAGAATTGGACTTCAATTGTTGGATCAGATGTGAACTTTTGGGATCGTGTAGCCATTCCTGGTGAATGACTTGGAGCCAATCTGGTACAATGAAGGAAACAGAAAAAAGAGATCCATCATCTTCATATTTTTCGGGAAAGTGCATTTACAACCACATTGTCTTTTCCTTTCTTGTAAATTATCTTATAATCATATCCAAAGAGCTTAGTCACCCATTTTTGTTGCTCCGGGGAGGAAATGCTTTGTTCTAGAAAATACTTGAGGCTTTGATGATCTGTCTTAATTTGGAAGCGTTGCCCCAATATATAAGGGTGCCATAGATCAACGACATGCAAAATAACCAACATTTCATTTTCATAGATTGATTTGCCCAGATTTCTTTCAGACAGTTATTGGCTAGTAAAGGCCAAAGGTCGACCCTCTTGCATAAGAACAACACCAATTCCTTTCCGTGAAGCCTCACATTCCAAGAAAAAGGTATTTGTAAAATTAGGAAGGGCCAGGACTAGAGTGGTGCACATGGCCATCTTCAAGGTTTGAAAATATTCAGTAGTTGTTGGAGTCCAAGTGAAAGAGTTCATTTTTAGGAGTGCAGTGAGAGGTGTTGCAATCTTTCCATAATTCTTAACAAACTTGCAATAATAACCTGTTAAGCTCAGAAATCCACTCAAGCTTTTGAGAGTCTTTGGGTGAGGCCAGTATTGCATAGCTTCAATCTTTTTAGGATCCACCCTGATGTCATCCTTGCCAACTAGATGACCCAAGTACTCGACTTCTAAGTCGCCAAAAGCACATTTAGACTGTTTCAAGAAAAGTTGGTGCTGAGAGAGTAGATGAAGAACTTGATCTACATGAGAAAGATATTCTATCTAGGTTTTGCTATAGATGAGGATATCATCAAAGAAAAATAAGACAAAATGATGGAGAAAAGGACATAAGACATGATTCATGAGGCTTTGGAAGGTCGAGGGGGCATTACACAAGACAAAAGGCATGACCAAAAACTCATAGTGGCCCTCATGAGTTCTAAAGGCAGTCTTGGGAATGTCTGCCTCTTTCATACGTATCTGGTGGTAGCCAGAATGAAGATCAAGTTTAGTAAAGAATTGGGCACCACTCAATTCATCCAAGAGGTCATCAATGACATGAATGGGAAATTTGTCTTTAATGGTAAGTTTGTTGAGTGCATGGAAGTCAGGACACATTCACCAAGAACCTTCTTTATTCAGGACCATGACCACAAGAGAAGAGTAGGGGCTCATACTAGGGCGGATAATGCTTGTGTTAAGGAGTTCCTGGACCATTTTCTCAATTTCATTGTTTTGGGAAAAGGGGTGACGATACAGATGGATATTGGGAGGAAGGCTTCCTGGTACAAGGGGAATGGGATGATCATGAACACCACAGGAAGGAGGGATTCCTTGGGGAGTGGAAAATACCACTTGATGTTTGGAAAGGATAGATTGGAAGTCTTGCGACACTGAGGGTGTCTTTGTTGCTTGTATGGAATGTTGTTGGGAAATAACACCAAAATGACCTTTTTTGAGCAAATTTTCCATGCGATGGGAACTAATGATCTCAGGTGAACCGGCGGTGATGCCTTGGAACTTATATTGTTGTCCCTCTTGGCTGAATTGCATGGTTAATTCCTTAAAATCCATGAGAATGGGACTCAAAGTCCTTAGCCAGTCTGCACCCAACACAATGTCACAACCGCCCATGTCGATAGAAAACATATGAGATTTCAAGTGGTAGTCACCAATTTGGAGACACACATTTTCACAACGCCCTCCACATTTCATGGATCCACCATTGACAATCATGATTTGGAAATTATTGACTACATGGATGTAGCAATGAGTTTCTTGGGCTATGCGACGATGAATAAAATTATGGGTTCTTCCACTATCAACCAGAATGATGACCTTCCTATGCTTGATGTAACCGATTAACTTGAGGTTTTGGGGAGAAGAGAAGACATTGAGAGCATTTAGGGAAATGATCGGTTCTACTCTGAGAGGGTCTGAGGGATGGGTTATGTGAGTGGTTTCAGGTGACTCAAACACAAGGGGAGTTTCAACATCCTCTTCCGAAATATCCTCCGAGGTGGCCATAAAAATCTTTTGTTCCTTACACTTCTGGCCCGGGAAATATTTGTCATCACAATTATAACAAAGGCTTTTGAGTTGGAATTCATCCATTTAAGCCTTGGTTAATTTTTGGATCTTTAGTGGAACGGAGGGAGTAGTGGGATTTACTGGTTTCGTGTTAGGGATAATTGAGGGTTTTCGGTTTTGAGAAGATACAACATGTTGTGATTCTTTATCTCTTTTAGTATCCTCCACCCAACTCTGAGGCCGATCCATGAAGACATGGGCCTGAATCTCATCCTTGAGGCCACTGATAAAACACTCTCGGAAAAAAGCATCATACATGCCCTCTGTTCGAAACGCCAGGCACTCAAAAGCAGCTATAAAGTCTTCTACTGTGCCTGATTGTTTCAACTTTTTCAAACAACCCAAATGGTTGGTGTTAGTGTCAAAGAGTTCATAAAGCACGACCACAAAGTGTGTCTAAGCAATATACCCTTGACGGGAAGTTTTTCTCCATTGCCACCATTGCCAACATTCTTGATCTAGATGGAGAACACCATACCGGAGTTTGGTCAAGTCATCTGTAATGTCGTATAAAGAGAAATAATGTTCCATTTGGGTTACCCAACTAGTGGGATCAAATTTGGTCACATCCTCCTGCGGAAGGCGTAGGTCACGTTGAAAGTGACAATGATGAATTTTTTGGGAATGAGGGGAATTTTTAGCTTCAGTATGTGGAGGTGGGTCAGATAAAGGGTTATTGGTAGGGATATGCAGTGTGGTGCAGAGCATCAAAATGAAAGATTCAAGATGGGTAGTCAGGTATTGTTTGATTTCTTTCATTGAGGACTACATGGTTGTATTGATGGTGACAACATTGCAATTGATTTGTTTCACTTCTTGTTGGGTCTCGGTGAAATTAGATTGCAAGGTATTGAAGCGAGCTTCCCATTCTTGGCTACGGGTATGGGCCATGATGATGAGGGAACCAAAATAGGGCGGGTGGGGTCAAATTTTTTGCTAAAAAATGATATGTATGAATGTGATAAGGGAAAAGAGATGAATCCAATGGAATAGGTCTCAAATAAGAGCACTAACTAAGGAGGCTAGACCGTGCCCTTAGTTGTACAACCCGACTACCTAGGTACTAGAGAGTATCTTCCTGAGTGTTGTTCTAGGTGGCACTATAGCAGTCAGGCGGACGATCGGTTTATCTAAAGAGGGCTTCGGGTAATATAGGTCGATCCATACACAGGTGTTTTCTGATGCGCTACCACTCGAAGGGGTACCAACAGGGGTTACAAGGGTGGCCAACAGATGTGCACTTATGTACCACTTGTATTTCCTACGTGTATGAATCCCTCAACCGCGGGTTTATGGGTGTAACGACAAATATCTATGGCTTAAAGACACCGGAATACGTCTCTACCCTGAAAAAAAATTTAACCCACAATTTCTGCCGAGGAAAGTGCTCTGAACCACTTGTAATATACTAGATATAAAAATTATGAAAAACAAAAATAAAATGCTAGAAATGGTAGAATAACAACAATATAACCAAAACAATCACCACAATAACACTGAAATGATATATGAATAACAAAAGAAATAGCACTTTGATTCTGAGAGCAATGTTCATTGGCCTCTTCGAGGGGTCAACCTCCATTCGAGCATATCTCTATTACAATAATATCCAAGCTAGGGTTCTCATACCCTCGACTCCTATTTATACTAAATATGTCTATCAAAAAAAGAATCTAGAGGAAGATCCTTCTAGAAGCGGAAGCTTCTATTAGGTCTTCTTACATTTGACTTATTCTATTTTATTGCAAGGCCTTATTAATATTGACCTTTATTACATCTGAATATATTGTTCTACCTATTGGCGTTTAATGCTATATTGAAATGAATTAAGCTTCGAAATCCCCAGCTGCCACAAGATTTAGGTCTAGATAAAAACATCACATCTGCAAAGGTGGTAGTGATTGGATTCATTGTTCCCATTCCACAGGAAATTGAACATTAATTATGGATTTGTTTAAGAACAGTGCGTGAAATAAGATCCAAATACATCCATTATATAGGTTGACTCTCCAGGAATAATTTGACCAAAGGCCAATCTTTTTTTCCATGTTTATTAGCAACCAGTTCTAATCCGACGCCCGTTGTGCACCCATCTTTAAATGATATTCCAAGTATTTGAAACTTGTGTCCAATGATGAAAAAGTGTAAGGTAGAAAGGATATATAAGGAGTAATATCTGAATCTGATAAACATTCATAAAGCATTGTTGTTTTAGAAACATTTACTTGAAGTCCCGTGGCTTTACAGAATAAAACTATCAGTTTACCAATTTCCATCCACTCGTTTAAATCAACCTTAGTCAAGATTAAAACATCGTCCACAAAGAATAAATGGAGTATGTTAATCAAAATGGAAACTTTAATACCAGAGAGCTTATTCTCCTCTTTTCTCTTTTTTAATAAGAGACTGAGTCCTTCCATTACCATGATGAATAAAAACGGAGATAGTGGACAACCCTAACGCAAATCACGTCCACTCCGTAAGAATTATGTAGTTTCACCATTAATTAAAACAACATAAGTAGGAAAAGTAATGCAACTCATAATCCACTTTGTCATTTGAATGCCAAAATCCACTTGAATTAAAATCATCCTGAGAAGATACCAATCTATACAGTCACAAACTTTGCGTAAATCCAGCTTGAGAACCAGATTTTTTTTTCTTTTTTGTTATACTATGGAGGCATTCGTGAGTTGTACCAATAACATCCTGTATCTTGATTCCTTTCAAGAATCCTAATTTTTCTTCTAAGAGACTGCTAGATAGAATAGGCTTGATCTGGTTGGTGATGATTTTGGAAATCAGTTTGTAGCACAGATTGCATAAATAAATTGGCCTAAAATCCTTGAAATTTGTAGGTTTATTTTCTTTTGGAATTAGGGCGAGGAAGGTAGAGTTTAAGATTCCTATTATCGACCCACTTTTCCTAGACTCCTCAATCATCTGTATGAGGTCGTTGCCAACCAAATCAAAAAAATATTTAAAGAATTCCACTATCCATCCATCAAGGCTTGGACTCTTATCTCATTTGAATAGGGTTAAGACATATTTTATTTCTTCTAAAGTAACTGGTTCATAAAGAGAACTTTCCTCTTCATCATTTACCATTCTGGAGAAAATACTTGTTACTTGTACCTATTCATTAGTGAAGGAAGTAGAATGGGCTTTGAAAAACATTTTGAAGTAATGAACAACTGCATCCTTAATTGTTTCCTTTCGTGAGTGCCCTTGTCCATATTAATCAATAATCTCCCAAATATTCTTTTGAATGCATCTATGGTTAGCAAAGTGGTGAAAACATTTTTTGTTTCAATCACCACTTTTAACCTAGATCACCTTGCTTTGCTGGCACCATTTTTCTTCTTGATCTCGAAGTAGCTTGTTCATTTCCATCTCTAAATTGCCAAGAAGAAGTTCTTTATTCGATTGAGAGTAATCATCCACAAAACCCAGAAAAGTCTCTCTTATCTGTGATTCTAAAAATTCCATGCACTGTTGTAATATTTTGTCTCTCTGCATCGTCCACACTTTAGTCTTCCTTTTTAGTTCCTTTAACTTCCAAACAAGTCTTCGTTGGCTGCCCAATTCTGTATTGAATTTAGGGTCCTTCCAGACTTGAAATACTATCTCTTTATAATCCTCTTCAAGAAACCAAAGGGGATTGAATTTAAAGGGATATGCTCTATACTTCGGTGAAATTTCCAGTAGTACAATTATAGGGGCATGATCAGAAATGAAGGGATACTCCACCTAGGAGCGATAAAGGCCACTCGAAAATAATAAAACTTTTGATATTATGCATCTGTCCAATCTCTTAGAAATACCATGTGCCCCGAGATGACCATTGCGCCAGGTTAGAACCACCTTGTCTAGTCGCAAATCCACTAAATTTTTTGATTGCAACAATAACTTGTAATAATCTTCTAATGAACCAGAAGAACTAGATCCTCCCAAAACCTCATATGAAAAAAGAGTAATATTAAGATCTCCTACTAGGATCAAATTATCAAGATATAGTAGACCACTATCATCCACTAGATCCCAAAAGGCTCGCCTATCCGAGCACGGACCATAAACATTAAGAAATGAAAGTTGCTTCTGGGTAGCAATTACTTTGCCTATCAACAAAATACCACCGCAGGTGAGATGTGGTTTCAAATAAAAAATATTAGGATCCCAAGTGACTAATAAACCACCAGAGGTACCAAGAGAATTAACAACAGAAGATACCCAATAAGGACAGAATGTGTTCATAAAATCCCTAGCTTTATGTTCATGAACTAAAGTCTCCTGTAAATAAATAATCTTTGGACGGACTTGATCCAAAAGGTGACAGAAAGAGGCGGATTTAAGGGTGTCCCATACCCCTCTGATATTCAAAGAAAGAAGGATCATTATTTATCCCTTTCTAGGGCCTTCATTGCTCTAAGTGCCCCACAATCCATGGTAGAAGAATCAATATTGTAGGTTTGATTGGTCACAGCTGCCAGTTTTGTCTGAGAGCTACTAGTCTTGATAGGAGAGTGTTCAATGCCTAAACCTCTTGACCAAGAAAAATCCTTCCCTGTCCCTTCCACTTTAGAAACAATTTTACTAGGATGCCCCCAACCAATGGACTCATCAAAGACATAATTACCCAGGTAGACTGGTAAAGGAACAGTTGACTTTTGATCATGAATGAATGGAAGAAGAGAATCAAGTACAATAGACGTAGAGGAATCATTTTCCTCTGATTCCTTACAACCAGGAATCACAACATTCTCTTCCGACATGGAAGAAGGAGGGGAGGAGGCGACGTTCACCTTACTCTTAACTAAAACATTAGGAGAAGAAACTTGACGAGGAACCGAAGCTAGGATATGGGTAAAAGGAACATTTAAAGAGGAGGTATTAGTTAAGACAGTCTTTGACTGTGTCAAGACGCTCGAATCATGGATAGCACACTCTTTTTTCAACGAAGCCGATAAGGACTTATTGACCACACTAGGTAAAGGTTCCTTGGTAGTCGTACGCTTAAGCCAGCACGAAGAATCCAAAGCCTCTCGCTCCCAATAAGTTAATGAATCATAAAGAGTGGAGCAGGAGGTTTTAAGCTTACTTGAAAGTGTATCCAAAGGCTCAATCTCGCTGTCCATTTCTGACGGATAATGCAGATCACCAGAACCAAAAATGTCCACAGCATGGGAACATTGCAACATGTTCCAAATACTTTGAAAATCATCCACATCCTCAGCAATCATTGGCCCCTTACAATCCTGACGAAGGTGTCCCGTACAACAACATAGACTACAATGGAAAGGAATTCCCATATAGTCTAGTCGTTGAAGTAACCTATGACCACGCCATTCAACCTCAATAACCTCTGGTAAACCGCCATGAATTTCAATCACCACTATAATTTTACCAACCTTCCTTGTCGGGGCCCTTAGAGACCGGTGGTCTACTATAATGAAAGTACCCAATGAGTCGTCGATGGATTTGAGAGATCCTTCATTCCATAGGTGAAGAGGTAAACCAGGAAAGAGTACCCATAGGTTCCTTTGTGGAAAATAATGAGTAGCGAGATCAAAAGGAACCTGCCACCTCTTAAGCATAATTCTGCTGCCTCCAAAAACCCAACGAGAAGCCATTAAAAGGGTAGTGTCCTCGGGAGTTCGGAAAATAAACCCCAACCAACCCTTTGCAAGATACATAACCTATGACAAGTAATATAAAATAGGAGCTCGGTATTTCTCCATCCAAGCCTGAAGAGGTTCCTGTGCCAGGTAATGGTACGATACTCGGCCGACTAAATCGCAAAGTGCCATCCAACAAGTTTCTTCTAATCCCATGTCTGAACCCAGTAGTAACTTCTTTGCAGCTTTATTAACCTTCCATAGTTTAAGCTTAAATCTAGAAGGGGAAGACTAAATACAAACCTTATGTTGATCTCTCGGCAGATTCTCACCACTCTTTGGAGTAAAAATAGTTCCAACAAAGGTGGCAGGATCCACAGTATAGCTGAGCTTGTTTATGACCAGGATAAGGAAATCTGGGTAAAGTCCAAGAGTCACATGATAGGATAACAGGAATAGTAGAAGGCGAAAAACCGAGAAAAGGTGGCGAAGGTGTAACAATAAACCTTCCTTTGGAGAGATAAGAGGAATTAAGACCTACTGCCTGCCAGCATTCCTTGTTTGAAGATCCCATAAGTGCACTAACAATATATTCAAGAGGAAAAAGATGTGCCCTCATCAGAAAATAAGACACCTAGATTCCATTAAGAAGATAGACATTCGGTCCAGTTACCAAGAATAGAAACGTGGAAGAAGTTAGGTGCAGATGTGGGCCTTTGTTCTCAAACAATAAACCAAAAACAACAAAATAATGTAAAATTAAACTACTCCAAGGCAAGTAGATGAAGTCACATCCGAGTAAACGTCAAGGAAGGGCTAGGCCACATGTATCCAAAGAAAACCAGAGACATAGGGAAAAATGATCTGCACAATAGCTCCTTAGAAGAAACTACTAGAAACAGTTAAGGACCTCCAACACAAGTCACGCCATTAACAGACCTGGTCCCAAAGAACCATTACCATTGGTTCGACTTCATTCAAAAAACTTTCCCGCCTATCATCATCCATTCAAAAAATAACTCGATGATAGAAGGAGGAGTGAGAAACTTGAAATAACATTATTTCACGCTTACATGAATTGAAACTTGTAATGGTTTCCTAATGTTTAAGAAGACTAAGGATTGTATGGATGATAAGGTGGTTTAGATTTTCTTGTTTAAAAAAAGAGAGATAAAGAGTGAGAAAATAAAATTTAAAAGTATGTCAGAAGGTAAAGGATGCTAGGGACCACGATCCCCTTACATTGATATATTATATAGAAAGTGAGATGTCAGGAGGGATCAGAATCACATCATATTCATATAGTCGTAGGCTAAACGTTTTACGAAATGATGATTTTTTGGGGGACATTTTTATGAAATCCGGTGAGAAATTATTAGATTCGTAGATGTGAGTGATTATTTATGTATAATCTGAGTTCCCCAAGGGTTTTTCAACACGCTGAATCCATTTCTGCATTCAAAAATGGATTTTTTACAACACAAAATAGTGATTCGTGTAAATTAATATCACTAGATTCCCGCTACAAAAAAACATTTCATGGAATTTTAAAATATAATTATATATATATATATATAATTATAATTTATCCAAATATGAATTAGATATTTTTTTCTTATTAACATAGATGTTGGTAATATTTTAATTGATTTAATTTGTAGTCGGCCAAAACATATAATCTTTTTTATGGATTTTTTAAAGTTACTATTAACTTATTTGAAAATTATAATGTTATGAATTTTTTTCTTAATTCTTAATTAAATTATTTAAAATTTAAATATATAATTTCGATTTATATTAATTTTTAAAATATAGTTTTGATATTTAATTTATTAACAACTTAAAAATTAAAAATATGATTGTTTATATTTTTTTAAATAATAATTTGTAGTAAATAAACATAGATAGAGATATTTGAGATATCCAATGTGGCACGAAAGTATCATCTTGATGAAGAGCTTGTAGTATTTTAATGCTTATATTCTAATAGTATTGAAGATGTTTACAATTTTTCCATTTATATAGATAATGATGGATTATTATTAGTCCCGGCTAGAGGGACTATAACATTCGATTTTGAGTTGAATGTATATTAGTTTTTACATTCACTTTAAATTTTATTTTTGCATAAATTGTTTATAGTAAAATAATAATAATAATAATAATAATTCTTTTTTTCATGCAATATGATTGGTTTTCAGCTTTCACTCCTTATTTCAGAGGCGGTGGCAGTGTGCATTAACATCTCTTCTTAATATTTATTGTAGAACAAATATTGCAGTACGAACAGTGCATTGGCGTAAGAGAACATTAGGTGAATATATAGGATGTCGGTATGTGGGGCGACATTGCAAATACATAAACAATGTGGCGGGGTGTCGATAGACCGGTGCAATTGGATTGTGAAATCGAGTGTGGGCGTAGGCAGTTGGGTGTTGTATTGCATTTAATATTTATTAATTGTTTGTTCATGAATGTATTTGTTGTTGCGCCAGATCAGTAATGACATATTTATTGTACATATGTAGCATAATTAAGACCACAAATTATGAATTTGTCCTTCAAATAGGTTGTAGTGAAAAATCTTTAGATGTGTGCAATGCTGGATTTGTGCAAAGTTAAGGTAGTACCATAAGGAACATTTTGTTCTCATTGCGTGCACTGCAAGAATTGTGGATGACATGAACATTAGTGGTTGTTGTTCGATCTGTGATTCAGAATCAATTTGTTTGATTTGTGATCAGGTAATCGCATTTGAAAAGGATAACTACAACTAATGCAAACACAAGAACATGAGGAAGAGGTTAGATGCAATTTTACATTTTTGTTTCGCGATATATATATATATATATATATATATATATATATATATATATATATATATATATATATATATATATATATAT
>ML807404.1:165446-177775 GCA_009831015.1 Picea engelmannii
AGGCTGAAAACGGAAGCTGGGCTAACAGAGAAAATCTCCGCCTGGTCGACTAAAGCACAGCCCAACATGGGCCAGATGGGCCAGTTGATGCGGAAGCTCAACATGCTGATGGATGTTATAAATGCAGTCAAATCACAATATCTTTTTGCCGCTGGACGGGCCAGTTGATGTGGAAGTGTTCTAAATGCCCCCAAATCACAAAATATTTTGACGCCGGAATGGCTAGTTGACGTGGAAGCTTATTCTAAATGCCCTCGAATCACAATTTATTTTGCAGCTGCTTGGCCAAAACCATGGATTTATACATAGATAATGAAAGCGATTGAAATAACTTGAAAGATATGCCAAAACAGTTTCGGAGAAAAGACATCGCAGAAGTTCTTCCAAAATAATTTTTCTCACGAGTATTTTATTTGATAACACCTGTTATTGCCCGGGCATAAGCACCTACTGACCCAACATTCGTGCAGCCAAACATAGATTTGTCCACTGAACCTAAGGAAGGCCTTGTAAAAGGCCACATGATACTGATTACCAGTTAATACAATATAGTGATCGACACATTAAGTACAGAAGAAAATATTTAGATGAGTATTAGAATTACCTTTGCAGAGGAGCTTAATATGGTCAGCACGGGTATCCCTGAAGTATTAGAATTAACTTTGCAGAGGAGCTTAATATGGTCAGAGGAGCTTACTTTACTTCGACTGGTGACATCTGTTATGAACTGGGCAGAAACACTACTCATATATTTGTCCACTGGACTGAATCCCTAGGGCGTCCTTGTAAAATCACTCTCACACAACTCCCCTAACCAGAATTGATAATCTTATCAGTTGGCTACAATTTCTTCACACAGAAACTAAAGATGAGTATTACAGTCACCTTAATATAATATTCAGTAAATGGTGTCCCCCCGCAAAACTGGCCAGAAAAACAGCAAACCAACGAACAGAGAAGCAACACTGGATCCGGCAAATCACTGGATCCGGCGATACCAGTTAAATAATGTCTGTTGGCCCTTGACATCCAACCCTAATCACTGAATCCCTAAGACGGGATTGTAAGATTTCACATGAGACTCTCCTCCTCTCCCCACAGTTGATTACCCTACGAGTTAAATAAAGTTTATTCACAATTTAAGCAACAGAAACTAAAGACGAGTTTTAGAGATACCTCTTAAAACAAAAGCTTAATATATGCAGCGAGAGTGTCCTCAGAACAAAGCTGGATCGAGATAGAGCAAAGGAACGAACGAAGCACTGAGCAGAACCAGAATGGAATGGCTGAATAAGGCAAAGTGCGACTCGAATACCTTACCCCTCATAATTAAATAATGGATTTTATGCGCATGACAGCTGTGCGAATTAGTCACGGGTGCACGCTAAAGTTGTAATTAAAAATTTCTTAGCAATTGCTGGGTGGGTCCAAGGTATTAAATGGGAGTCTAATACAACGGAATAAAAAATGAAAGTAGAGTTTAATCGTGTGGCTATAATTTCCTTACCCATGGCCAGGCGTGTCCATGGCGGTGGCGTAGGGTACAATCCTAAGAAAGTCCATCGCGTAGGGTAGAATCCATGGCTATAATTTCGCTAGGCGGGTCCATGGCGATGGCGATGGCGATGGCGATGGCGTAGGGTAGAATCCTAAGAAAATTATACAGTGAAAAGCCCATCATTCGAGTGGTGAGATGACTAATAATGCAATTATTAATTTAGAGATTGGGATAAAATGAAACAGATCAAAACAAAAGAATTTGACCCTATGTCTTAACCAATTAAATTTCACATAATGTTACTAGGTATACAAAACTAAACGCACATTGCTATATACAAATTCAACTTGGCATAATATCACTGGATAACTAAGCATACAAGACTAAATATAATATAAACTAATTCGAGACAACATAATGTCTTTTTTACTTTGTCTTAGGTGTCTATTCATTAATTTACTTAAAAAATTTCATTTGCTTATTTGAAAATATATATTAATATGAACTAAATTCCACAAATTTGAGACAACATAATGTCTTTTTTACTTTGTCTTACGTGCTTATTCATTAATTTACTTAAAAATGAAATAAAATTTTTCATTTGCTTATTTGAAAATATATAATTTTTCATTTGCTTATTTGAAAATATATATTAAATACAAACTAAATTTCACATAAAAATAAAAATATATAGAAACATATAATTGACATTCTCACATAGAGAGAAAATGTTTTTTTGAAGTGGAATGTGGAAAAGTTGTAATTTTTTTATGGAAAAATATAATATAGTTATCATTTTTTATGGAAAAATATAATATTGTTATTCTTGAAAAGAAAAAATCATTATTTAAATGATAAAGTAGAGTGATAAAATTAAGATGGATTATTTAAATGGTAAAGTAAAGTAACAAAATCAAGAAAGAATATTTAAATAATTAAAGTATTGAAGAATTTTCAATTCATAGAAAGTGGTTAACCCTAAAATAAGGAAAATAGATTAAGTGACCTAGAAATGGGTTAAGTAACCTAAAAATGGGTTAAGTGACCTAGAAGATGAAAGTATAAATAAGAAGCTAGGATCTCTTGTAAGATGTACATTTGGTGAGAATCTTTTTTGTGGATCAATGGAGAGCTTCTTGGTAATATCTTTTGGAGTATTGATGGAGATCTTCTTGTGAGAGCATCCTATTGGTGTGGATCTCTTGAGCATGATTGAAGATCTATTCTGAGGAAGAGAGGGAGAGGAGGATCTCATGGACGCATCAAAGTTTTGACAATGTCGGAGATCTTGACGGAAAAAGTCTCGGATTCATAGAAAACCCTATTTTATGATGTCCATGCAGGTTGTTTGTGTATAGGGTGTGTGTACACGTGGGTTGGTTGTGTATAGGGTGAGTGTACACGCGGGCTGACTGTGTACAAGGAGCGTGGAGTGGATAAAATCATGGAGATTTGTGTTTGAGCTGGTGCCAAGCTGTTGGATGATGAGGTAGGTTCCAGATCTACATTCTATGGCCTCGGATCTATCACTGAGACACTAGTATGGTTACATTATTGTCTTGATGGATACTATTGTTTGATGTGTTGTGAATGCTTAGGGAATTCTTCGTATGGCTTCTATAATGTGGCTTAGTTTGGTTGATGGAGTGAGCAGTACTCTTGTGATTCAGTAGTGACATGATTGCTATGGTATACTAGTTATTTATACATGATTGAGATAGCATTCATATTGATGTGTTGTGGAGCATGAGCAAGCTATTGGAGAGCTTGGATGTGTTGTGACTAGCTGTGGGTCAGTTTGGACAGTGGAAGACAGAAGAGTAAGTGATTGTAGGTTGTAGAAGATCTGAGCATGTGAAGAAAAGAAAAACCCTAGTTTCTTAAAAGCACATGCTTGTTGCATTATACACTAGTCGCGTTTACACGCGGGCTGTAGTGAGTCAGGGTGCGTACACACGTGGGCTGCACTATTGACAGGTCACGTACCTATTGACAGATTAATATCTGTTGAGGATTGTTGTCTCATCTCAGTTGATGCTGAGGGTGTAAGATGAGTCTTGCATTATAGAGCAGGTGCTCTTATAGAGTTGTACTCTATTCAGTTGTTGCTAATAAACCTCAAGGATTGAAGTCTGTAATAAAAAGAAAATTGTACATACATCTTGTGTTCTTTGTGTTCATTGTGATGATGACTTTTTGATGATATATTTCTGATATATGTTGTTGATATGTGCTCACATCTAATTGATTATAAATGACAGCAATGGGTAATGAATAAATGTTGAATGCTAATTGATGAGTTTTTGTGCAAGAGGGAAGTTTTGTGAAAAGGAGCCCCACACTCATTCACCCCCCCTCTAAGTGGGGTAGGTGTGTCCAACAACTCTCACAATCTTCGCTATGCTACACTAGTCTGCCCCATCTCTCCTCACGATTTCACTCACACACTGAGCAACATGCAGTCAACCACTTCCACCATTGTTGAACACGTGGCCATTGTACACCTCTGTAAATTACTGAGCTATCCCTTGCCTTACCCGACTTAGCTATTGTGGTTGAAGAGGTAGGTTGTCAGGCCTGTGAGAAACTCTCTCTCCAGGTGAGAGGGGTTGTTGTGAATTGAAGAAGCAAGTTGCCAGGCCTGTGAGAAACTCTCTCCAGGAGAGAGTGTGTGCTAAGGAGGTGAGTTCTCGTGGAGGAAGTCTCGTAGCTTCTACAAAGCTCTGAGAATTTCGGTTTGAACTGTTGTTGAAGCCCAAGGTAAGGGAGGTGGAGTAGCCGATGGACTGTGTGATAGTGAAGGTGTATACTCTTGGAGTGGGACATACATGTGGGGAATGAGATTATGTGAGCAGAGGGCGTAAGTGGCTCCTGAGAAAGAATCTTTCCTCTTAAACTATGTGACTTTCCTATTGACCTTGCCTAGCCTAGGAATTCCTTGCCCAGTGGAGTTTAGTCCCAGCTCGGGGGTGACCCACTGCTAGGAGTGATGAGCAATGTGGTCTAAGGCTAGGAGGTTCGTGGAGGGTCTAAACGCAGTTGGTGGTTTTACTCCAGTTAAAAGATAATTATCATTTATGTGCTTAATTATGTATGTTATGCAGGCCTGTGATTCTTGAAATGTTATCATGTGTTCCGTTGCATGTAAGAATTACTGTCAATTCCATTTGTGTCTGTATGATAGAAGTAACTTTCTGTTATTTGTTTTAAAATTCATTAGAAATGCATGTTATATATATATATAGATGTATGTTTTGCAATGGCGTTTCCTGGCCTGTTGATGGTCGAGGACGTTACAAATTAGTATCAGAGCTAAGTGAAGTGTCAGAGTAGTGGCGTTGTCCGGCCTGCTGGTGCTTGGGGACGTTACAAATTGGTATCAGAGCCATGGTTTCGACATTGAGCCTAGATGGGCCATGTTAGTGGTTAATGAGATAAATATTTCAAAGTGAATTGTTGTCAAAAGGGACAAATTCGAGGTTCAGAGCATCCCCGGGTGCAAGGAGTGCGTCGACAAAGTCTTTGACTCAAAAAGATCGGGAGAAATAGCTTGAGTTTTCTCGTGAAGGGACACAAAGATCTGTTGCAAGGAGTGCACAGATCCGAAAGTTGTCTAGTGTCGAAGCAAACCTCTAAGGAGAAAGGGGTTCTAGAAACAAATCTCGGGAGCAGGAGCGACCTCAGTCGTCAGATTTGTTGTTGGAAGGAGTCTGGATTGTTAGATCTGTCTCCAAAAAAGAAAAGGAGAGCACTGAGGAGGAAATAGATCCCAAGCTGTCGGATCTTAGCGCAAAGGATCGACAATCATCCGATCTAGGTTGACAGGTGGTGCAAGATCCACAACTCCAAAGTGAGAGCACTTTGTAAGTTCTGTGATTGAAGAGAAAGTGAAATATCCGAAGTAGATCATGGTCGTTGGTCGCCAGAGGGGTACGTGTCAACAGATCTGAGACTTCAGGGAAAGTCACTTCGGAGGATTTCAAGTGTGGAGTGTGACAAACTCCCGAAGTCCTGAAGGCCGAAGTAGATAGCAACCATCCATTGCGAAGGAAATGCGTCGACAGATTATGAACTTCGGGTGAGAGCACTCAGGGAGGAATGAGTGTGCAGGAGTCTGAAACTCCTGAAGCTCAAAGAGTCGAAGTGGATAGTGGTCGTCGGATCAAGGGGGAGACACGCGTCAATAGATCGTGTACTTCAGGTGGAAGTACTTCAGGAGGAGGAAAGTCTTATGAGTTTGAAAATCCCGAAGCTTGAAGTGTCAAAGTCACTCATAGTCGTTTATTTTCAAGCAGGACACATGTCAGTAGATCATGAACTCCGGGAAAAAGCGAGTGTAGAGGAGTTGAAACTCTCAAAGTTCGAAGCTCTGAAGCACAAAGAGCCGAAGTGGTGAGTCCTGATGACATCACCTGGAGGTGACATGGACCTCTCCTATACCTACCATGTGCCCCAAACTAGAATGTTGACAGTTGTACTATGTGGGCCCTGAGGTTAAATAACATAGTTAAAGGTCGGCGGGCCCACACTGGCGTTGATTACAATACATCTAGATCGACGACCAGGATGAATTGCAGGGACCCAAATTCCACGGGAATTAATTTCTCAGGGAGGTCCCGCAATCCAAACCATGGTTTTCCCCGGGGGGAGTTACGTGTTAGCATCAAAGGAATTGCGGGACGAAAGGCGGATTACTCCAAACTGCGGATGCATGCCCTCGCAATTTGAAATGCGTTAAGTGGTGTGACTATTTGGTATCTTAGTTCAAGTACAGAAACCGTGGGTCCCAGTGGACGCGTGGTGCTAGTTGTGAAGTTCAGAGACTTGACACTCTGAAAGAATGTTTCATAAGGAAACGAAAGGAAGAACTTTCAAAAGTTTCAAAACATCGAGGTGACGTGACGTAATGGCGTCACCAAAGGTGGCATGGAAGTGTTCAAAGATTAACGGTTCGGGGTGTTGGGGGTGTGCGGATGTGAAATCCTCTGAAGTCCCAAAGCTCCGAAGTACCGTAGCTCAGATTCTTGAAGTTCCACAATGGGTGTCAATCATTGGATGCTGGGTAGTCGTGGACTGTTGATCCAACCTACTTCGCGAGTTCGTTAATTCGAAACTCCGAGAGATTTGTTGTCATGTGATTTAAAAAAATTTTAAGCCAGAGGCTCGAAGTCCTAAATAAGCGCCTATCGACCTAACGCTTGGCCACAGCCCGTGGTCGCATGGGTTGGGGGCTAAGAAAAAGGGGCTAGTTCCTGAAAAAACATTGCAAAGCAGAGCTCAGGAAGGAAAGGGAATCTGAAAGTTTTCTTGACTTAGATTGGTTTATGAATACTGTGGAATTTGTTAAGCACTGATGGCCTGACCAATTTCGGTTGAATTCACATTGTGTTTGTAGAATTAATGATTGTTAGAACTGAACCGAATTGCCACATCATGTAGAGAAATGGAGGAGGCACATAATGCTTTCAGTTCAGAGAATGAAGCTAAAGGAATGGATGTTCATTTGGGAGTTGAAGGATCAAACTCCAATGGACATGGAAAAGAGATAGATAAGGAGGGAAACATGATGAAAATAATTGAAAGATTGTAGAAAGATGTCCAGACTCACTGAGCAGATAACAAAAAGCTCATGAAAGCCAGGGAACAACAGAGAGAATTCAACATAAAGTTGATACAGAGCCTAGAAAGGATAGAAAAGAAATTGGATAAGGAGAATGACTCCAGTAAATCAGGAAGTCATGGGTCTCCTAACGAAAAGAGGAAATTAGTGTTGGCAGACACCATCATCACTCCCAAGGGCACTCCAAGAGGAAGGCACACAGTAGTTCAAACCCATCTCATATCAGAAATCATAGGAGATTTGGAGTGTATGAACTGAAGGGTGAAATGAACAAGATTAAACCTCCTACATTTGATGGAGAGAACAAGAAGGAGGAAGATGTCGAGACATGGCTTCTTGGCATGATGAAATAATTCCAACTGCAAAATTATTCCTCTCATGCATAAGGAAGAATTGCAATGTATCAACTAAAAGGAAAGGCATCCATGTGGTGGGATCAACTTGTGCAGGTGCAACACATTAAAGAGAAAAATGTTACTTGGAAGGAATTCAAAAAGTATTTCGAAAAGAAATACTTGACTAAGAGATACTATGACAGAAAGATGAAAAAGTTCTGTGAACTCGAGCTGGGTAGCATGACCATTGAATCATTGATGAATATGAATGAAGGTTTTTGGAATTGCTGAAGTATGTCCCTTTCATCAAAGATGAGACTGCCAAAATTCAAAGGTATCTGAGTGTACTACCATCTCCCATCAATGAAAAAATCCAGTATGATGATCCTAAAACTATGGAAGAAACTATAAGGAGAGAAAAATGATTATATGAGCAACAAAGAGAAAAGCCCACTTTCTAAAAGGCTTGGGAAGACAAGAAGAAATTCAAGATGGATTAGAGGAAGAAGGGAACTAAGCCATCCTTTTTAAGAAATAGCCCTCAAGGACAACCAGGTATTAGAGAGCCCGAGAAGGCTAAAATAGGTGGGAAAATGCCAAGACAACCACCTATGGAATGTTGGGGTTGTAAAGAAAATCATAGGTACAGAGATTGTCCCCACATAAATGACAAGGTGAGAGCTGTCGACAATGTTCAACATGCAGAAATAGTGGAGGACATGGGCAAAAGTGTACCAAGGATCTACGCATCCATGGACAACAAGAAAGCATAATATCAGTCACATATGATTGAGGTGGAAGGTATGATCAACAACCTATATTTTTAATATAAAGTATAAAACCCTAAGAGGAAAAAAATCCTCAAGGTTGAAAACTCTAAACAGGGAGATGAGGTGGCAAAAATGCGGGCCTCAAGGAAACTAGTTGATACATCAACTTCTTGGGGTCACAAATTTTTGCATACAAATTCATTTAAGGGTATTTATTGGATCACTAAACTTATTTTGTTCTCTATATGTTTGGCTAGCCTTGCAAGCTTAATTATGAGGATGTTTCAACTACAAAAAATGCATGGGAAATGCCCAAAAATGCATTGGAAATTAAAGGCTTGTAAAACTATAATAGAATTGCCAAGATGTAGAGTCATTATGAGTTAGTGGAAGAGGTTGGTAGCCACTAGTATCCACTTGGATTAATTCCCCCCCCTTAGAAATCAGTGGTCTCCATTGGGTCAAGTTCCTCCATCAAATGGGGAAGCTACTGCTAAATATGACTCCTAGTGGGTCACTTGTTCTGGTGAAGTAGTTGCCTTGCTTTGCAAAACTAATAAATTTGTATGTTTTTCCAGTGGATTCCCTTCTCTTAGTGTCCATAATCCTATTAACTATATCCTACTCAATGTATTTAGGGTTGAGTTCTATAGGAGCCAAGTGCTCAAACACCTCTTAGGTGTCCAATAGAGGTAGAAGATATGGTTGAAGAAAATCCACATGAAACACATAGTGTAAGTAATGGAAATGTGGAATATTCAACTCAAAACAATTCTCACCCATTACCTTGGTGATTGTGTAAGGTCCATATCAGAGTGGTCAAAGCTTCTGGTGGAGATCCGTGACACATTCTTTCTAGAAGTGCAACCATACCTTATCACCGACCTAAAACTTGTGTGGAGTTGGATGTTAATTGTGTCATTGCTTGTACTTGGCATTGAATTTCTTTGTTGCTCATATAATCATAACTCTAAGTGTCATGCCACTATAATCATGACACTTCAATGACCTAAAAACCCTAAAGAACCATAAATCTAACCCTAGGAGATGAGGTGGCAGAAGGAATGTGGGTCTTGAGCAGCCTAGTTGATATGTCAACTTCTCAAGTCCATAACTCTCAAGAAATAATTCTATTATATTCCTTTGTATGCCCTAAACTCTTGCAATTTTTTTAAATGAATGATGTTCACATATTTTATTTCTATCATTTTAAACATATAAATGAGTTTTTTTGTCTTACATAAATTTTAGGTGAGTTTTTTTTTCAAAAATAATATAAGTATAGATGCCATGATCTTATCAAGTTCTTTTAGTTAAGATTACTTGGTTTACCTTTTAAGTAATTTTCTTTGGAAATGAGGATAATGGTGTGTTATATTGATTAAGAGTTTTTATTTAAAATCACTTGAAATCTTCATTATAATTAATAATGAATTTTATCTTGTTAAAATGATGTTGTAATATTTTATATTTCAATGGGAATATACTTAGTTTATTTTCATTACATTTTTTTAAGTATATTTCATATTTTAATAAAAATATAATTAATTTATTTTTCATTACATTTTTTAAGTGTATTAACACTTATTTAGTAAATATTGAGAAGGTACATTCTTGAAAGCATTTGTGTTAAATATTGAGAAAGTACATTCTTGAAAGCAACATTTGTGTTAAATATTGAGAAGGTACATTCTTGAAAGCATTTGTGTTAAATATTGAGGTACATTTAACACAAATGGTGATTTTTGAAAGCATTTTTTTATGGTGATTTTTAAGGTACATTACACTTTTCAACTTTTTAAATAATTTCATTTCAAAATTATGATAATATTTTTAAGTTTCTTGAAAAATTACGAAAATATACATGATTTATATAATTATATCTAAGACCATTTTTCAAGAAATAATTCTATTATATTCCTTTGTATGCCCTAAACTCTTGCAATTTTTTTAAATGAACCATGTTCACATATTTTATTTTTATCATTTTAAACATATAAATGAGTTTCTTTGTCTTACATAAATTTTAGGTGAGTTTTTTTTTCAAAAATAATATAAGTATAGATGCCATGATCTTATAAGTTCTTTTAATTAAGATTACTTGGTCTACCTCTTAAGTAATTTTCTTTAGAAATGACGATAATGGTGTCTTATATTCGTTAAGAGTTTTTATTTAAAATCACTTGAAATCTTCATTATAATTAATAATGAATTTTATCTTATTAAAATGATGTTACAATATTTTATATTTCAATAGGAATATACTTAGTTTATTTTCATTACATTTTTTTTTAAGTGTATTTCATATTTTAATAAAAATATAATTAGTTTATTTTTCATGTGTATTAACACTTATTTAGTAAATATTGAGAAGGTACATTCTTGAAAGCATTTGTGTTAAATATTGAGAAGTTACATTCTTGAAAGCAGCATTTGTGTTAAATATTGAGAAGGTACATTCTTGAAAGCATTTGTGTTAATGATTAAAGAAGAATCACCTCTTTAAAATGCATGAAAACTTTTTTTAAATGATTAAAATAAAATCTTTTTAATGTACGAGAACATTTTTTTAACCGCAACAAAAGTAGATTTTTTTTTAAGTAGTTAATGAGTTGTTTCCCCTTTAGTTGGGAAAATGTATCAACATCTTTTTTTAAGTAGTTAATGAGTTGTTTCCCCTTTAGTTGGGAAAATGTATCAACATCTTATCCATAGTAGGTATTTATTTAAAGGAAAAAGTAAATTAAGGTAGTGGCACGGATGTACGGCACACTCGGTGGCAAAGCGATGGTTTAAATGGTAATTTCAACGAAACATTGTTGAGTAAAAAACATGTTTCATATAGATCAAAGGTAAATTGACAAGAGTCACTCACGAAAAGAGACTCATGAAAAGCACATAAACTAAGAGGATCCGGTGGATCACATACGAAAATAATTTGACCGAAAGGTACACTGAAAGGATCCAGGTGGAAAGGATCACATTAAAATGTGAAAATAGAAATTGTCTCTTTTATCTCGCGTTAACAAGTCAAGCAGAATAAGAATACTTAAAAAAGAAAAAGTAGACCACATCAAACATCGACAAATCAGACGTTAACAAATCAAGAAGAATAAGAATACTTCCACATCACGTGAGGACGTGGATCAACTCTTGACACTACTTCCATCCATACCGCTTCTGTTTTTCTTCTTCCGTTGTTTTGCTCGTGGGGAGATTTCGGTTGTTTTGCTCATGGGGACATTGTTTTTCTTCTTCGGTTGTTTTGCTCGTGGGAACATTTCGGTTGCTTTGCTCATGGGGACATTTCGGTCAATAATATTTAATCACTTTCACATCTACTTTTGATGTTCGGACGTTTATCCACCCTTCACTTGGATTTGTGTGAAAATACCATAAATAGATGCTCGCTCACGCTTTGCCAAACAAATCGTTAGTCTGTAAAATAGAACAACGAGGAGACACTGATTCGGTTCTTCTTGTTGGATTGTTTTTCTCTGTTTCGGCTTCCAGTTTTGTTCGGGGACGTCTGGTTCAATACAGCAAGCTCTGGATCAAAGGTAATTTTCTAATTCTGTGCCTTCAAATTCCGTTTCAGTAGCTTAATTGTTATTCCACTGATACAGCTGGTACCGCCCATTACATTAAGCCTTGCAATATTCTTTTGATAATTCTTCTTTCCAATTCCTTACGACGCCTTTTTTCCCCAAGATTTTGTGTTCTCACTGCATCTACAACAACCCCTTTCTTCAAACATATTAAGCAGCTGTTTTGTAGCTTGTCATTAATTTTGTGTGGGCCTGAAAATAACCAAGCATCATCAATTAAGGTCTTGATTTTACACTGGTAAGGTATATTGTATGAAGCTATTGATTCAGTCCAATTTGTTATTGGTCATTAATTTATATATCTCCACATAGCTTTTCAATTAGAATTACTAATTGTATGCCTTGATTTGGTCAGACAGGACCTTCATGGCATATCAACTCAGCAACCATGGGAATGTCTACTTGGCAACTGCAGATCATATTGTTATTGAGATGGTTCCTCCGCAACTCCAACAAATGCAAAGTAATAACAATGGTCAGCTGCTTTCCAGCAACATT
>ML807404.1:178132-196968 GCA_009831015.1 Picea engelmannii
TATATATATATATATATATATATGTTAGGAGTCATAGTATATGAACACGGGGATAGCGACATATCATGGATTTTATAATCTTAGTATGTCATTTGTGGATATAGATACCGATACTTTATGTCGTTTCAGTCCTCATGTATTAAAGAAATTTATGTATTTTAATGTTTATATATATATTTTTAAATAATTAAATTGTATACATGTTTATAATGGTTATTTTTGATATGTCCAATTTCAGGTAGATATTTCATTTATTAAAAAAAATAAAAAAAAATTTAAAATAATAATAAAATTATTTGTTTTTAAAGATAGGTGTTTATTCGAAAAAAAAATTGAATTTCAAAATTCAAAAGTTTTTTTATCAACTTTTAATTAATTAATTAATTTGAAATTAGTCTTATAGATTTTTATATAAATTATATTATAATTAGTTTCTTGTCAATTTATTTAAAATTAGTAAAATAGATTTTTGTATAAAATATATTGTAATTAGTAGATCAGACTTTTTATAAATTTTTAAAATCTCTATGATACTTTTAAAATTTATGAATTTTTTATTAAAAATATAATTTTAATTTATAAAATTCTTATATTAATTACTATTAATATAATTAAAATTTATATTTTTAAAGTTTAAAAATATATATTTTTATTTATTTTACAAATTATAATTGATTTCAAAATAGCAGTTTTCACAACTATCTAAGTTAGATCCTAAGAAGTTTTGTAGGTAAATTCTAATTCCCAATATTAGAGAAAATAATATTATTCTCTTAAGTCAGTGGAATTCCCACTTTAAAAGTATTTACCAGTTCCCTAATGTCATGGACACCATTCCTATTGTCCCTACAGTTCCTATTTTTAAAAATGAGGATAGAAACATTCTCTCTAATTATAGGACCATTATGACTAGCCTTATGGAATTATTATGGAAAAGAATATTAGCCTTTGGCTAAAATGTCACGGTAAAAGAGGTAAAGGTCAAGCCTTAGGATATACCATTCACATGTGGACCATCTTGTTACCTTTAGGATCATTGTAGAGGAGTTCCACAATATTAAAACCAATATTTTTTGTTCGTTTGTTGACTTTAGAAAAGCTTTTGATACGGTTCCCACAAAAAACCATTTGAATAGGTTGGAAGAGATAAAATTTCCTTATGAATTGAGGGATGTTGCAATAAGGGTGTATGAGAACGTTATTTCCAAGTTTAAGAACACTAAGGGTTGGTCAAAAGAGATTAACTGTAATATTGGAGTCAAGCAAGGTTGTCCCTTGCCGCCTACCCTTTTTGGAATATACATTGACAAGTTAGAAGATTGTTTGGAAAAAGTAGGTTGTGTCGGCCCTACTCTCATTGGTATAGGCATCAATATTCTTCTTTGTGCCGATTATATCGTTCTTATGGTGAGGAGTCCCCACGATCTTGAAAACCAACTAAGAAACCTCAAGGATTTTTGGTCCAATATGGGTATGACTGTTAATACTGAAAAGACTAAGGTCGTGATCATTAAATCTAATAAGATCACTTATGATACCTTCATATATGACAAAAATAACTTGGAGGAAGTAACTTCATACAAATATCTTGGAATCGATATTCACCACAAGCTCAAGTGGAATTATAGCACTGAGAAAAGGATTATTGGGGGATGGAAAGCTTAGTGTGGGCTTGAAAAAAATTGTAAATCGACCAATCTTTGGATATGAGATAAGAAGAAACTCCTCTTTGAGACTCTTGTTACACCTGTTATTCTTTATGGATGTCAATTCAAGGGATTCAAAATATCTCGTGAATCCTGAAGAAAGATAGAACAAATACGAAAGAATTTTATAACCTATAATCTCAAAATTAAAGGAAATACTCCCTATGCCATCATCCTCTTATAGGAAATCATTTCCCCCATTGAGAGCGCATCTATGACTAGATACCTAATGTATAAGAACAAGTTAAACAACATGGAAGACAAGAGGCTTCCTAAAAATGCTTCAAAATCCAATCGTAACCACCATCGACTCAAGAGAGCATGGCATAAAGATGCCCAGTCTTGGCTAAGATATTGTGGAATCATGGAAAACACCATTTTGCAAAATAAGGATACTATTAAAATTATCATAAAATTAAAGACACCATTCTTACGAGCTGCATAATGAAACTGGGTGTTGGTCAATTCCTAAAAATCCATGGGATGAAAGAGTGTATCACCTTTGTGACACTAAGAAGGTTGAAGATGAAAAACACTTTATCTTAGATTGTCCAGATTAGATCTCAATTTCAAAATATTTGTCACACTACCAACCTTCCTAACGTTTTAACTTAACAAAACTATGGTGATCTTGGAAAGACTCTCTTAATGCTTTTTGAGCACACAAACAAAATTATAAATAAATGCATGTAATCCCTTACCCTCTTAAGGTCATATAGACCAATTCAGTCTCAATAGAAGTTACTCATAATCATCATCATCATCATCAATATTTTTCTTATTAACAATTTTAAAAAACAAAGTATAATGGAGTGGCCTAACAATACACTCCATCATCAGTTGCTATCTACACAATGAGGGAAAAATAAACACATATTTATTCTAAAATCATTTTTTAATATTATTAAAAACTTCATTATATTGCTTATAGTAAAGGGACTTCTCAAGCTTCTAAATGATTTCATTTTAAGATTATATAATATTTTTGAACTCCTTGAGAGCATACGAGAAGATGCATGACTTACATGACGAGAAGATCCCTCACTTATATCATTATGTCTTAGACAATTTGACAATTTGTGAAGAAATAAATCTATTATATCCCTTTGTATGCCTTAAAACTCTTTGAACTTTTTTTTAATGAACGATGATCACAAAATTTATTTCTATTCTTTTTAAACATATAAATGAGTTTGTTCGTCTTACATAAATTTTTATGTGAAGGTTTTTAAAGAATAATATAAGTATAGATGTGAGTTTTCCTTGCAAAGAAGGATAATGATGTGTTGCATTGGTTTGGAACATCCATTTAAAATCACTTGAAATCTTTGTTATAATAAATGCCAATTTTTTTATATTAAAAATATGTGTCCTTGTTACTTCTATTTAAAATCACTTTAAATCTTAATTATTGTTCATAATAAATACCATTTTTTTTGGAATTAAAAAGATGTTTTTATTGTTTCATGTTGTTTTCGAAATATAAGATTCAACTCTTATTACATTTGTTTTTAACTCTACTACCACCTATTTAGTAAATATTGGGAAGGGATATTGTTGAGAGAATTTTCTTTAATGATTAAAGGAGAATCACATTTTTTAAAAATGTACCAAAACACCTTTTAACATGAACAAAAGTATATTTTTAATATTTGTTTATTTTCTTAGATGTGGAAAAAGGGTTAACAATATCTAATTCATGTTAAGTTGTAGAATACATCTCATTTTTGGAATTAAAAAGACGTTTTTATTGTTTCATGTTGTGTTCCAAATATAAGATTCAACTCTTATTACATTTGTTTTTAACTCTACTACCACCTATTTAGTAAATATTGGGAAGGGATATTGTTGAGAGAATTTCCTTTAATGATTAAAGGAGAATCACATTTTTTAAAAATGTACCAAAACACCTTTTAACCTGAGCAAAAGTATATTTTTAATATTTGTTTATTTTCTTAGATGTGGAAAAAGGGTTAACAATATCTAATTCATGTTAAGTTGTAGAATACATTTCATTTTTCTTTATATAATGGATATTTTTACCTATTTAACATGGATGATTTTAGGGACTAAATTTGGTTCATGGGCTAATTTTTCATGGTTTTTGTAAAAGTAGTTGTTTTAAAAATGATTTGCCCAAATTCTATAGGACAAAATTATTTAACCTTAAAAATCGCCAAAATTTATAAAAACTATATAAAATACTTAGAACTTTGAATATTTTTACAAAACTATTGCCAAACATTTATAGTTGACATATGAAGGATTAGTAATATTGACCAAGGTTTCTACATTTTAAAATAAATTTCCATCCTTAAAATCATCCCTGTTATTTAATGATAATTATTACCTTAAAACAAAAAATCTAGAGCCAAAATTACTTAATTTGGTCAATTTTTTTAAATATCTTATTAAATAAAAAAATACTGTTACTACTATCATTTTTTTAATTCATTTATTTATTATTATTATCATTATTATTATTTTAATTTATTTATTATTAATATGATAATTTTTATTTTTTTTAATTTCCAACATTTTACACTTTAAGACCATTTTGTTTTTCTTTGTTTAAGAAAAAATACCACACTACTTTACTTTCTATTACTGCAAAGTTGTGAGAGTAACTTTCACATATTCAATTGGACAATTGTTTTTAAAATAAATATTTAAAAAATAATAATTTTATTTATAAATCATATATAATCATAAAAGAAAGGATAATAATAATAATAATAATCTATTTTTAAGGTCATGGCCAAGCAACACCAAATTGATGTATGAGATCCCCTTGTTTGTGGGACAAGGGACCCTCTCCGCCCAACGATTTGATTGGTAAAGTCTACAGAGGTATATAATGTTTTATATAAGGAATATAAAGCATTGTAATGCAAATTAAAGCAGTGGTACGGATGTAGCTTGCAGTCGTGGCAATGCAATGGTTTGAATGATAATTTCAACATAATATTATACAATGAAAAACTTGTTCGACATAGTCAAAGGTAAATTGACATGTTTCACTTGGAATAACATTATTTCTTACGAGTAATAAGATAAGAGTGAGAATTTTTTTTTCCAATAGAAAATTAGCTCAAAATTATATTAAGATATAATTGTTTTTACATGATATCATCGATAGCCAAGCTCACTCTTAACATGACCGATAATAAGCTTAGGTAAAATGGAAAGTACAGTCTTTAATTTCATACAGTCACTCAAGGAGGCCTAAAACTCATAAAATAATAACCACCAAAGGTGCACATACTCAAGATGGTTATGTTCATAACCCAACTAGATACTAGAACAAACACTCACTTAAAAAACTAGAAGTATATATATCAAAACATAGCCAGATAATTCATGGGTCCTGCTCCTCCAGGTTTCCATAGATAATAGGGTATTTTTCCTTCAGGCTCAAGAATAGATTGTTTTGAAAGATGGTCTGCCTCTTTGTTGAATTTTCTGTAGATGTGGTGGAAGCTAATAGCCTAATTTGTTTTTTTTAAGATCTTTAGTTCTAATCTTCCAACCTTTAATAACACATGCCTGGAGCTTTCCTCTATCATTGAGTCAATCTATAATCACCCATAGCTTGTAGTTTTGGGAGGGATATATGACTAGCTAAAGTAAGAGTGGCCCCAAGAGCTCTACCTTTGTATTTGTGCCTTCACCACTGTTTATATGCCATCTATAAACTAAGAAGTCAGAAGTTTTAATAACCCCCCCTACTCCACAAATTTTTTTATCACTCTAATTTGCCCCATAAAAAAAGGTGATAGAAAATCCATCTGATTGAATGACCACACATTTTCTTATAGGGGCAAAACATTGTGTTGATGGTTGATGCTTGTAGAGTCCCAGGATCTTAATAATCACATAATGGAAGGAAGGGACAACATTCTCGAAAATGTCTATGTTCCTTTTGTTCCATATAAACCAGCATATAGTAGCTGCAAGAGTTGGAGAGACATTTTTATCTTTAATCCAAATATTAAAACAGTCGGAAAGTGAGTTACCTTCCCAATTCCTTTTTATCTTTTGTGAAAATTTGATTCTTTCCCAAACCTTCTTTGTAAACATACAATCAACAAAAATATGATTGATATCCTCTGAATTGCTTTTACACAAGATACACGGGCTTGGGCCTTCCCAACATTTTTTCTGTAATATGTCCCATGTTAAAAAATATTATTCCGTCGCCAACCAGATGAAAAGTTTGATCTTAAGCTAAAGATCCCACTTCCAAATTTTATGCCTCCAACTATCCAGAATCAGAAGATTAGAAGTAGAAAAATGTAGTATACTAGATATAAAAAGTATGCAGGACAGAAATAAAATGCTAGAAATGGTAGAATAACAACAATATAACTAGAAAAATAACCACAATAATACTGAAATGATATAAGAATAACAAAAGAAATAGCACTTTGATTTTGAGAGCAATGTTCACGGGCCTCTTCGAGGGGGCAAACTCTAGTCGAGCAGAACTCTATTACAATAATATCCAAGCTAGGGTTCTCATACCCTCAACTCCTATTTATACTAAATATGTCTATCAAAAGAAGCATCTAGAGGAAGCTTCTATTAGGTCTTCTTACATTCAACTTATTCTATTTTATTGCAAAGCCTTATTAATATTGACCTTTATTACATCTGAATATATTGTTCTACATATGTGCGGGTTAAAACCCTAACATGTCCTCCCCCTTAAAAACAACCTTGTCCTCAAGGCTTGAGATGTGGAAATTGCTGCAAAATGGTAGCTGGTTCCCAAGTGGCATTTGTTGGAGTTTTATATTTCAACTAGACTAACACTTCCTTGATGGTTCTTTGACGCAGGCGACGCTCACACTGGTCCAAAAAGGCTTGTGGTTGTAGCCAAATGAATCCTTCTTCGTCGAACTTGGGAAGGTTGGTTTGAATTTGGCACTTAGTTCTAATCACCTTCTTTAAGCATGAAACATGAAAAACAGGATGTAGCTTAGACTGACTGGGAAAAACTAACTGATAGGCCACCTGTCCCACATGCTTGAGAACTATATAAGGACCATACAATTTGGGTGCTAGCTTCTGACAATGCTTGACCTTGAGGAAATTTTTCTTGTAAGGTTGCAGTCGAAGAAACATCTGATCCCCTTCTGAAAATTGACGTTCAGAGCGACCTTGATCTACTTGTTGCTTCATGCAATTATGTGCCATGAACAAATTCTCTTTGAGGGTACAGAGAATAGCCTCTCGAACTGTAAGCATTTGGTCAACCACCTAGACCTTCGAGACACCAGGTAAGTATGAGAGAACTAAAGGTGGATTTTGTCCATATACCACTTCAAAAGGAGTCATGCGTGTAGCTATATGGTATGAAGTGTTGTACCACCATTCAGCTAGGGGTAACCATTGAGCCCACTGATTTTTCTTTTCCGATGAAAAACACCTCAAACATGTTTCCAAACACTTGTTGACAAGTTCCGTTTTACCATCAGTCTTTGGATGATAAGCTGTGTTGAGATGCAATTAGGTGCCTTGTAGATTGAATAGTTCTTGCCAAAAATTGCTGGTGAAAGTTGGGTCGTGATCAGAAACAATAGAATGTGGCATTCCATGAAGCTTGAAGACCCGATCCATGAAAATTTGAGCCACCGTGGATGCTGTAAATGGGTGTTGAAGAGCACAGAAATGAGCATACTTGGAAAGGCGATCAACAACCACCATGATGACTGATTTATTTCCCTATTTTGGTAAGACTGTAATAAAATCCATAAAGATATCCCTTCACATAGCAAGTGGAATCAGAAGCAGTTGTAGTGTGCCTAGAGATTTGACTATTTCTCCCTTGTTGCTTTGACACACATCACATTCAGAGACAAAATTATGAATGTCTTGTTTCATACCATCCCTGAAAAAAGAATGTTTGACCCTTTCATAGGTATTGGTAAACCCAGAGTGCCCAGCTGTGGGTGTAGCATGAAGCTCAGAAAGTATTGTGGATTTAAGTTTTGATTGTTTACTTAAATACAATCGACCTTTGTATCGAATCTCATCGTGGAAATGATAGATTGGAAGTCTTGCGACACCGAGGGTGTATTTGTTGCTTGTATGGCATGGAGTTGGGAAATAACACCAAAATGACATTTTTTGAGCAACTTTTCCATGCGATGGGAACTAATGATCTCAGGTGAACCGACAGTGATGCCTTGGAACTTATATTGTTTTCCCTCTTGGTTGAATTGCATGGTTAATTACTTAAAATCCATGAGAATGGGACCCAAAGTCCTTATCCAGTCTGCACCCAACACAATGTCACAACCACCCATGTCGATAGAAAACATATGAGATTTCAAGTGGTAGTCACCAATTTAAAGATGCACATTTTCACAACGCCCTCCACAATTCATGGATCCACCATTGACAATCATGATTTGGAAATTATTGACTACATGGATGTAGCAATGAGTTTCTTGGGCTATGCGACGATGAATAAAATTCTGGGTGCTTCCACTATCAACCACAATGATGACCTTCCTATGCTTGATGTAACTGATTAACTTGAGGGTTTGGGGAG
Organism: Picea engelmannii; assembly: GCA_009831015.1. Taxonomy (NCBI): domain Eukaryota; kingdom Viridiplantae; phylum Streptophyta; class Pinopsida; order Pinales; family Pinaceae; genus Picea; species Picea engelmannii. The sequence continues at coordinate 186,398 of ML807404.1, forward strand.
AAGAGAAGCCATTGAGAGCAATTAGGGAAATGATCGGTTCTACTTCGGGAGGGTCTGAGGGAGGGGTTATGTGAGTGGTTTCAAGTGACTCAAACACAAGGCAAGTTTCAACATCCTCTTCCAAAATATCCTCCGAGGTGGCCATAAAAATCTTTTGTTCATTACACTTGTGGCCCGGGAAATATTTGTCATCACAATTATAACAAAGGCCTTTGAGTTGGCATTCATCCATTTAAGCCCTGGTCAATTTTTGGATCTTTAGTGGAGTGGAGGGAGTAGTGGGATTTACTGGTTTCGTGTTAGGGATAATTGAGGGTTTTCGGTTTTGAGAAGATACAACCTGTTGTGATTCTTTAGCTCTTTTAGTAGCCTCCACCCAACTCTGAGGCCGATCCATGAAGACATGGGCCCGAATCTCATCCTTGAGGCCATTGATAAAACACTCTCGGAAAAAAGCATCAAACATGCCCTCTGTCCGAAATGCCAGGCACTCAAAAGCAGCTATAAAGTCTTCTACTATGCCTGATTGTTTCAACTTTTTCAAACAACCCAAATGGTTGGTTTTAGTGTCAAAGAGTTCATAAAGCACGACCACAAAGTGTGTCTAAGCAATATACCCTTGACGAGAAGTTTTTCTCCATTGCCACCATTGCCAACGTTCTTGATCTAGATGGAGAACACCATACCGGACTTTGGCCAAGTCATCTGTAATGTCGTATAAAGAGAAATAATGTTCCATTTGGGTTACCCAACCAGTGGGATCTAAGCCATCAAATTTGGTCACATCCTCCCGCGGAAGGCATAGGTCACGTTGAAAGTGGAGATGATGAATTTTTTGGGAATGAGGGGAATTTTTAGCTTCAGTATGTGGAGGTGGGTCAGATAAAGGGTTATCGGTAGGGATATGCAGCTTGGTGTAGAGCGTCGAAACGAAAGATTCAAGATGGGTAGTCAGGTATTGTTTGATTTCTTTCATTGAGGACTACATGGTTGTATTGATGGCGACAACATTGGCATTGAGTTGTTTCACTTCTTGTTGGGTCTCGGTGAAATTAGATTGCAAGGTATTGAACCGAGCTTCCTAGTCTTGTCTACGGGTATGGGCCATGATGATGAGGGAACCGAAATAGGGCGGGTGGGGTCAATTGTTTTTCAAAAAATGATATGTATGAATGTGATAAGGGTGAAGAGATGAATCCAATGGAATAGGTCTTAAATAAGGGCACTAAGTAAGGAGGCTAGATCGTGCCCTTAGCTGTACTACCCGACTACCTAGGTACTAGAGAGTATCTTCCTGAGTGTTGTTCTAGGTGGCACTATAGCAGTCAGGTGGTCGATCGGTTTATCTAAAGAGAGCTTCCTGTAATCTAGGTCAATCCATACACAGGTGTTTTCTGATGCGCTACCACTTGAAGGGGTGCCAACAGGGGTTACAAGGGTGGCCAACAGATGTGCGCTTATGTACCACTTGTATTTCCTACGTGTATGAATCCCTCAACTGCGGGTTTATGCGTGTAATGACAAATCTCCGTGTCTTAAAGACGCCAGAATACGTCTCTACCCTGAAAAAAAAATTAACCCACAATTTCTACCGAGGAAAGTGCTCTGATACCACTTGTAATATACCAGATATAAAAATTATGAAAAACATAAATAAAATGCTAGAAATGGTAGAATAACAACAATATAACCAAAACAATCACCACAATAACACTGAAATGATATACGAATAACAAAAGAAATAACACTTTGATTCTGAGAGCAATGTTCATGGGCGTCTTCGAGGGGTCAACCTCCAATCGAGCAGATCTCTATTACAATAATATCTAAGCTAGGGTTATCATACCCCCGACTCCTATTTATACTAAATATGTCTATCAAAAGAAGCATCTAGAGGAAGATCGTTCTAGAAGCAGAAGCTTCTATTAGGTCTTCTTGCATTCGACTTATTCTATTTTATTGCAAGGCCTTATTAATATTGACCTTTATTACATCTGAATATATTGTTCTACCTATTGGCGTTTAATGCTATATTGAAATGAATTAAGCTTCGAAATCCCCAGCTGCCACAAGATCTAGGTCTAGATAAAAACATCCCATCTGCAAAGGTGGTAGTGATGGGATTCATTGTTCCCATTCCACAGGAAATTGAACATTAATTATGGATTTGTTTAAGAACAACGCGTGAAATAAGCTCCAAATACATCTAGTATATAGGTTGACTCTCCAGGAATAATTTGACCAAAGGCCAATCTTTTTTTCGATTTTTATTAGCAACCAGTTCCAATCCGACGCCTTTTGCGCACCCGTCTTTAAATGATATTCCAAGTATTTGAAACCTGTGTCCAAGGATGAAAAAGTGTAAGGTAGAAAGGAAATATAAGGAGTAATATCTGAATCTGATAAACATTCATAAAGCATTGTTGTTTTAGAAACATTTACTTGAAGTCCCGTGGCTTTACAGAATAAAACTATCAGTTTACCAATTTACATCCACTCGTTTAAATCAACCTTAGTCAAGATTAAAACATCGTCCACAAAGAATAAATGGAGTATGTTAATCAAAATGGAAACTATAATACAAGAGATCTTATTCTCCTCTTTTCTCTTTTTTAATAAGAGATTGAGTCCTTCCATTACCATGATGAATAATAACGGAGATAGTGGACAACCCTAACGCAAACCACGTCCACTCCGGAGGAATTATGTAGTTTCACCATTAATTAAAACAACATAATTAGGAAAAGTAATGCAACTCATAATCCACTTTGTCATTTGAATGCCAAAATCCACTAGAATTAAAATCATCCTGAGAAGATACCAGTCTATACAGTCACAAACTTTGCGTAAATCCAGCTTGAGAACCAGATATTTTTTTTCTTTTTTGTTATACTATGGAGGGATTCGTGAGTTGTACCAATAGCATCCTGTATCCTGATTCCTTTCAAGAATCCTAATTTTTCTTCTGAGAGACTGCTAGATAGAATAGGCTTGATTTGGTTGGTGATGATTTTGGAAATCAGTTTGTAGCACAGATTGCATAAATAAATTGGCCTAAAATCCTTGAAATTTGTAGGTTTATTTTCTTTTGGAATTAGGGCGAGGAAGGTAGAGTTTAATATTCCTATTATAGACCCATTTTTCCTATACTCCTCAATCATCTGTATGAGGTCGTCGCCAACCAAATAAAAAAAATATGTAAAGAATTCCACTATCCAGCCATCATGGCCTAGACTCTTATCTCATTTGAATAGGGTTAAGACATATTTTATTTCTTCTAAAGTAACTGGTTCATAAAGAGAACTTTCCTCTTCATCATTTACCATTCTGGAGAAAATACTTGTTACTTGTACCTGTTCATTAGTGAAGGAAGTAGAATGGGCTTTGAATTTTTTTTTGAAGTAATGAACAACTCCATCCTTAATTGCTGCCTGTCGTGAGTGCCCTTGTCCATATTCATCAATAATCTCTTAGATATTCTTGTGAATGTGTCTATGGTTAGCAAAGTGGTGAAAACATTTTGTGTTTCAATCACCACTTTTAACCTAGATCACCCTACTTCGCTGGCGCCATTTTTCTTCTTGATCTCGAAGTAGCTTGTTCCTTTCCATCTCTAAATTGCCAAGAAGAAGTTATTTATCCGATTGAGAGTAATCATCCACAAAACCCAGAAAAATCTCTCTTATCTGTGATTCTAAAAATTCCATGCACTGTTGTAATATTATGTCTCTCTGCTTCGTCCACACTTTAGTCTTCCTTTTTAGTTCCTTTAACTTCCAAACAAGTCTTCGTTGGCTGCCCAATTCTGTATTGAATGTAGGGTCCTTCCAGACCTGAAATACTATCTCTTTATAATCCTCTTCGAGAAACCAAAGGGGATTGAATTTAAAGGGATATGCTCTATACTTCGGTGAAATTTCCAGTAGTACAATTATAGGGGCATGATCAGAAATGAAGGGATACTCCACCCAGGAGCGATAAAGGCCACTCGAAAATAATAAAACTTCTGATATTATGCATTTTTCCAATCTCTTAGCAATACCATGTGCCCCGAGACGACCATTGCGCCAGGTTAGAACCACCTTGTCTGGTCGCAAATCCACTAAATTTTTTGATTGCAACAATAACTTGTAATAATCTTCTAATGAACCAGAAGAATTAGATCCTCCCAAAACCTCATATGAAAAAAGAGTAATATTAAGATCTCATACTAGGATCAAATTATCAAGATATAGTAGACCACTATCATCCACTAGATCCCAAAAGGCTCGCCTATCCGAGCACGGACCATAAACATTAAGAAATGAAAGTTGCTTCTGGGTAGCAATTACTTTGCCTGTCAACAAAATACCACCGCGGGTGAGATGTGGTTTCAAAAAAAAATATTAGGATCCCAAGTGACTAATAAACCACCAGAGGTACCAAGAGAATTAACATCACAAGATACCCAATAAGGACAGAAGGTGTTCATAAAATCCCTAGCTTTTTGTTCATGAACTAAAGTCTCCTATAAATAAATAATCTTTGGACGGACTCAATCCAAAAGGTGATGGAAAGAGGCTGATTTAAGGGTGCCCCCTACCCCTCTGATATTCAAAGAAAGAAGGATAATTATTTATCCCTTTCTAGGGCCTTCATTGCTCTAAGTTCCCCACAATCCATGGTAGAAGAATCAATATCGCAGGTTTGATTGGTCACAGCTGCCAGTTTTGTCTGAGAGCTACTAGTCTTGATAGGAGAGTGTTCAATGCCTAAACCTCTTGACTAAGAAAAATCCCTCCCTGTCCCTTCCACTTGAGAAACAATTGTACTAGGATTCCCCCAACCAATGGACTCATCAAAGACATAATTACCCAGGTAGACTGGTAAAGGAATAGTTGACTTCTGATCATGAATGAATGGAAGAAGATAATCAAGTACAACAGACATAGAGGAATCATTTTCCTCTGATTCCTTACAACCAGGAATCACAACATTCTCTTCCGACCAGGAAAAAGGAGGGGAGGAGACGACGTTCACCTGACTCTTAACTAAAACATTAGGAGAAGAAACTTGACGAGGAACTGAAGCTGGGATATGGGTAAAAGGAACATCTAAAGAGGAGGTATTAGTTAAGATAGTCTTTGACTATGTCAAGATGCTCGACTCATGGATAGCACACTCTTTTTTCAATGAAGCCGATAAGGACTTATCAACCACACTAGGTAAAGGTTCCTTGGTAGTCGTACGCTTAAGCCAGCATGAAGAATCCAAAGCCTCTCGCTCCCAAAAAGTTAATGAATCATAAAGAGTGGAGTAGGAGCTTTTAAGATTACCTGAAAGTGTATCCAAAGGCTCAATCTCGCTGTCCATATCTGACGGATAATGCAGATCACCAGAACCAAAAATGTCCACAGCAGGGGAACATTCCAACACGTTCCAAATACTTTGAAAATCATCCACATCCTCAGCAATCATTGGCCCCTTACAATACCGACGAAGGTGTCCCGTACAACAACATAGACTACAATGGAAAGGAATTCCCATATAGTCTATTCGTTGAAGTAACCTATGACCACGCCATTCAACCTCAATAACCTCTGGTAAACCACCATGAATTTCAATCACCACTATAATTTTACCAACCTTCCTTGTCGGGGCCCTTAGAGACTGGTGGTCTACTGTAATGAAAGTACCCAATGAATCGTCGATGGCTTTGAGAGATCCTTCATTCCATAGGTGAAGAGGTAAACTAGGAAAGAGTACCCATAGGTTCCTCTGTGGAAAATAATCAGTAGCGAGATCAAAAGCAACCCGCCATCTCTTAAGCATAATTTTGCTGCCTCCAAAAACCCAGCGAGAAGCCATTAAAAGGGTAGTGTCCTCGGGAGTTCAGCAAATAAACCCCAACCAACCCTTTGCAAGATGCATAACCTCTGACAAGTAATATAAAATAGGAGCCCGGTATTTCTCCATCCAAGCCTGAAGATGTTCCTGTGCCAGGTAATGGTACGATACTCGACCGACTAAACCGCAAAGTGCCATCCAACAAGTTTCTTCTAATCCCATGTCTGAACCCAGTAGTAACTTCTTTGCAGCTTTATTATCCTTCCATAGTTTATGCTTAAAGCCAGAAAGGGAAGACTAAATACAAACCTTATGTTGATCTCTCGACAGATTCTCACCACTCTTTGGAGTAAAAACAGTTCCAACAAAGGTGGCAGGATCCACAGTATAGCCGGGATTGTTTATGACTACGATAAGGAAATCTGGGTAAAGTCCAAGAGTCACATGATAAGATAATAGGAATAGTAGAAGGCGAAAAACCGAGAAAAGGTGGCGAAGGTGCAACAATAAACCTTCCTTTGGAGAGCTCAGAGGAATTAAGACCCGCCGCCTTGCAGCATTCCTTGTCTGAAGATCCCATAAGTGCACTAACAATATATTCAAGAGGAAAAAGATGTGCCTCATCAGAAAATAAGACACCTAGACTCCACTAAGAAGATAGACAGTCGGTCCAGTTACCAAGAATAGAAATGTGGAAGAAGTTAGGTGCAGATGTGGGCCTTGGTTCTCAAACAATAAACCAAAAACAAAAAAATAATGTAAAACTAAACTACTCCAAGGCAGGTAGATGAAGTCACATCTGAGTAAACCTGAAGGAAGGGCTAGGCCACATGTCTCCAAAGAAAACCAGAGACATAGAGAAAAATGATCTGCACAATAGCTCCTTAGAAGAAACTACTAGAAACAGTTAAGGACCTCCAACACAAGTCGCGCCATTAACAGACCTGGTCCCAAAGAACCATTACCATTGGTTCGACTTCATTCAAAAAAGTTTCCTGCCTATCATCATCCATTCAAAAAAGAACTCGATGATAGAAGTAGGAGTGAGAAACTTGAAATAACATTATTTCATGCTTACATGAATTGAAACTTGTAAGGGTTTCCTAATGTTTAAGAAGACTAAGGATTGTATGGATGATAAGGTGGTTTAGATTTTCTTGTTTAAAAAAAAAGAGATAAAGAGTGAGAAAATAAAATTTAAAAGTATGTCAGAAGGGAAAGGATTCTAGGGATCATGATCCCCTTACATTGATATATTATATAGAAGGTGAGATGTTAGGAGGGATCAGAATCACATCATATTCATATAGTCATAGGCTAAATGTTTTACGAAATGATGATTTTTGGGGGGACATGTTTATGAAATCCGGTGAGAAATTATTAGATTCGTAGATGTGAGTGATTATTTATGTATAATTTGAGTTCCCCAAGGGTTTTTCAACATGATGAATCCATTTCTGCATTCAAAAATGGATTTTGAACAACAAAAAATAGTGATTCGTGTAAATTAATGAACAACAAAAAATAGTGATTCGTGTAAATTAATATCACCAGATTCCCGCTAAAAAAAACGTTTCCTGGAATTTAAAAATATAATTTTTTTTTTATATATTTTTTTATTTTTATTTTTTAAATTATAATTTATCCAAATATGAATTTGATATTTTTTCTCATTAACATAGATGTTGGTAATATTTTAATTGATTTCATTTGTAGTCGGCCAAAACATATAATTTTTTTTATGGATTTTCTAAAGTTACTATTAACTTATTTGAAAATTATAATGTTATGAATTTTTTTCTTAATTCTTAATTAAATTATTTAAAATTTAAATATATAATTTTGATTTATATTAATTTTTAAAATATAGTTTTGATATTTAATTTTATTAACAACTTAAAAATTAAAAATATGATTGTTTATATTTTTTTAAATAATAATTTGTAGTAAATAAGCATAGATAGAGATATTTGAGATATTCAATGTGGCACGAAAGTATCATCTTGATGAAGAGATTGTAGTATTTTAATGCTTATATTCTAATAGTATTGAAGATGTTTACAATTTTTCCATTTATATAGATAATGATGGATTATTATTAGTCCCGGCTGGAGGGACTATAACATTCGATTTTGAGTTGAATGTATATTAGTTTTTACATTGACTTTAAATTATATTTTTGCATAAATTTTCCATAGTAAAATAATAATAATAATAATAATAATAAAAAAAAATTTCATGCGATATGATTGGCTTTCAGTTTTCACTCCTTATTTCAGAGGCAGTGGCAGTGTGCATTAACATCTCTTCTTAATATTTATTGTAGAACAAATATTGTAGTACGAACAATGCATTGGCGTAGGAGAACATTAGGTGAATATATAGGATGTCGGTATGTGGGGCGACATTGCAAATACATAAACAATGTGGCGGGGGATCGATAGACCGGTGCAATTGGATTGTGAAATCGAGTGTGGGCGTAGGCAGTTGGGTGTTGTATTGCATTTAATATTTATTAATTGTTTGTTCATGAATGTATTTTTTGTTGCACTAGATGAGTAATGACATATTTATTGTACATATCTAGCATAATTAAGACCACAAATGATGAATTTGTCCTTCAAATAGGTTGTAGTGAAAATTCTTTAGATGTGTGCAATGTTGGATCTATGCAAAGTTAAGGTAGTACCATAAGGAACATTTTGTTCTCATTGTGTGCGCTGCAGGACTTGTGGATGACATGAACATTAGTGGGTGTTGTTCGATCTGTGATTCCGAATCAATTTGTTTGATTTGTGATCAGGTAATTGCATTTGAAAAGGATAACTATAACTGATGCAAACACAAGAACATGAGGAAGAGGTTAGATGCAATTTTACATTTTTGTTTCGTGATATATATATATATATATATATGAAATATATTCTGAAAGTGCCATGAATGACAATTTTGTAGAAATTTATTCATGTAAGTTCACATAGTGTCATCCTACTATTTGGCCTAAATTATATTCATAGTTAGCGTTCTTGTCTTTTTTTTATCGGCAACTTTCAAACGACCGACCCGATGTCTATAACCGACCTCTAGTTCAAAAGTTATTGGTTGTTAGAGCTTTCGTCTTTGGTGCGAGACGAGCAGGTGTAATGGGCTTGTTGCAACAACGGTTGCTAAGCTCTCGTTGACCTCCTTGTTTTTGAAGTGTCAATTTAATTTTTCTTTAACCTAGGCTTTAACAACTTTTCGAGTAGCAGTCTTGGTGGTTGGCATAGAGACAAAAAATCTTCTCTGGTACATTATTTAGGACATTTGTTTCTTTACTTTCAGGGTCACAGGTTGCAATTAAAAATGGGGGACCTTGGGTTTTAATGTCTTCTGGTCGTTAGCATTTTTCATTGTGTTTCCTGCTTGCACTGTAGACAATGAAGAAAGGGAACCAAGGGTTGGAACCCTGTGCCACCGAAGTGTTGGCACAAGAGCCATTAGGCTTGATAGCATCACCTTTTTCCCATGTATTGGGGATAGGTCCATATACGTTTTTGTCTTCAGTGTTCAATCTTTCCATTTGAGAAGAAAGTCGATTGTAATATTGTTTATTTTGTGTTGTTTTTCTGATGTAGTTACATACCCATTACTAATTTTGTGTTTAGGGTCAAGTTATTGCAAATACGAAATGTTGAAGTTGAGAATGCCAAAGAAAAATAAGTCAATAAAGGAAAAGAAATCTGGTGTGCATTGTGGTATCGACATTGTTCTCTTTTTCTTCCTGTTTGCATAATTTGCTAGGCATTGCTTGGAAATAAACTTGTGCCACAAAAATTTAAAAATGAGAGAAATAATAGATGTCTAGAAATATCAAATGAACAGAGGGTCAAGTGTAGATACCAACATCGATGAAGTGTCAAGTAACAATAGTCTTTTCAGATTGTCTGCATTTTCATACACTGCATGCGACTGTCTGTTTGATGCATTTCAAGTTATGTTGCATTTTCATTATTCTTTAGTTGAGTTGCACCATGGAGTGGTGGATCATTTCCTCTTGTGCTTGCACAATGGCAATGTTGATGCCTTAGAGTAATTTGAGTATGAATTGGCGTTTGAATTCTTGTATCAGTTGCATGGCATTCATGGTGTTGGTGCATATCTTTCAAATATGTGGTTATATGTATTTATGAACCAACCTGAAAATGAAAGAGGGCTATAGGGTGATATGTTTTGCATATGTTGGCTAGCCAACTGGATAAATATATCTATCACAGTTTGATATGTTTTTCATATGTTAGCTAGCCAACTGAATTCCCATATATTTTATGTTATAATACTATAAAATACACATTTTATTAATGTTTGTATTTTATAAATATAAATATATTGATATAATTTGAAAATTTTGTATATCCATATTTTATATGTGGATAAATTATTTATAAACAATTATATTATCTAATTTTTTCAATAAAAATGTATTTTTCATTATCTAAAAATATATTTTGCAACACCAAAAAGTTGAATGCATAAATGGACTGTCTAATTATATATATGCTTATTTGGAATGGACATAATTTTTAGTTCACTATCTTTTACTATCAATGTCCTTCGAACAACCATGATTCTAAGTTTCTTTCTATGTAATATATTGCATCAATTCAAAGTTCCTATCTTTGTCACAAAGGAAACACTTCATTAATTTTTATTTTTTAAACTTGGCCATAACTTCATTTTCATAATGTGTCAAACATAAACCAAGA
>ML807405.1:21559-34145 GCA_009831015.1 Picea engelmannii
AATTGGTTAGTGAAGGGATAGATAGAAGAATAAGCTCTTTCTGAGCAAGTAGATCCTTCTAGTTCAGTTTTTGTTGAATAAGTAGGCAGACTACATCAAACTACATACAATTTTCAGTTTAGCAGAGGATTAGCTTAAGCCAATGTTATCGCCTGAAATAACACAGTCCATTCATTTCATTTATAGGTGATAGAATGGTCATTAATAAAGATTTATATAATTTTTATTAATGTTTAGTGTCAAAATACAAGGAATAATTTGTTATCTCCTATAGTATATCGATTGTCAAAAGGTATTTTCAAAAAAAAAAAAAAAAAAAATCAAAGAAAAGATTTTCAACGACTAATCTTTGTTTTGAAGCTGAAGTTAGCCGGTGAAACTTTAAGGTTTCAACAGCTAAACGGTGTCCCTGAGAGCAAGCGAGCCAGTGAAAGTGTTCATATGGGTTTTTCTCCAGTGTCTTTAAAAGGAACCGGAAGTGGCATGTTGTACACATGTCATACAATCACGATGGCATCATTTATGGAGGCTAAGGAGCATATACACGTTTACACCATGTTCTAGTGGAATATCATGATAAATCTGATCATGTATTTCGTGTGTATACGGAAGACATTTTGAAGAGATTACGGGTGTTTGATCATCATTCCATTTAGATCACCAAGTACTAGATGTGTGTCGACAACAAATCACAGTCATCATTCCATTTTCAAAATTCACAGTTTTTAAAAATGTTCTATTTTGGGGTTTACTCTATCATTGATTACACAGAATTGTTTTCACCATCACCAACGTTTTCTCATTTGGAAAAGACTATTGTGTCAACCGTGTGCAAATTAGCTGGTGATTATTTGCAGATGGAAAGGAAACGAGGAGGACCACCTCTACGGAAAGAATTAGACAACTTATCTTTTTGCAGTCTCATCCAGAGGTTTATAAGCGTTTCTTAGATGCTGGATGTATAACCTTTGTTAAAAAATTGCAGGAGGGTTATCACCAATCAATAGCATAGATTTTTTCAAAGTCATACTATGGAAAGAAAGCTACAATAGGTTCCCTGGAGCTAATAGCATATAAGGCTTCCATTGCATCAACCACTAGTTTACCAAGAACAGGTCAAATCTGGTTTAATACAACAGTCATGCATGAGGAAGGTGATGGTTTGAAAAGCCCAGATCAACAGTTCATCATGCTTTCTTCTTAGATTGAGATCTCTGAGGGAAACGAGCAACTTGATTATTTTCAGTTGATTGATTTAATGAATAAACAAGCAGGTTATAGGCAGGTTACAGGTTTTCTATAGGTTTTCAGATGATAAATTGTAAAGGCTAAATGAATCCATGCCCAATACTAAAGGCACAAGGTTTGCCAGGTTCTTGGAAACGTCGCAGGGAGGTCTCCATCCCAGTTGGAGCCAGATGTTAGCGATCAAATAATTCTTTCTGAAATTTGTTTGAAAAATGATGCCTCATCTTGTGGAGGAATTTTCAATGCCTTCCCAAGCTCTAAAAAAATATTTGAAAGTACCATTGGAAAGCTTAGGATTTCTGTATGTCAATTGACTATTCAAGCATGTAAAACAGACTCTCCACGACTCAAAAATTTGATTTTTTCCAAGGCAGTTTTCATTAAAAAATCTGCGCTTTCACTAGCTCATTAGTTTTGAAATCTGTTAGTTAGCCGTTGAAAGCTTTCCTTTTCACCAACTAAAGGGGCAGATTCAGGACAAAAGAGCTAGTGAAAGCGCAAAAGAGTCCAGAAACGTCTTCTTTCTGCCCATATCACATTTTTTTAATTTCTGAACACGTGGAAAAGGTGTTAAATGATGGATAATAATTAGGAGAATCTAGAATATCTTTCTCATTAAGTTTTAAGGACATATGGTAAGGAAATAACACCAAATGGCATGATTTATCTTGACAGAAATCGCCCAGTCATCAAAGACAAATTTCCGAATCTGTGATTTTCACCTACAGACTGCCAAATAATGCTTTAGTTGTCAAATTCGACTTGTAATGATCCGATTAAATCTATTTGGTTAAATATTAGGTTATCTTATTGTATTAAGTTTTGTACTCTCTTTCCATATTTAGAAATCTAGATCCATGTTTATAGGATCTGAGATATGTTGTAAAAGATATAAATACCTATCATTTGATAGAAGAAGGGGTTCGATTTTGGATACAGGAACTACATCTTTGTAACAAACTTTTCATATGATAATACAAATCACAAGTTTCTCTCTCTATTAATGTCAGATTTCCACCCTTCTTCTGTACTCTTATTCAAGTTGTTTTAACTGCAAAATGACTGTCATCTCATTAGTCAGTTCTTAACTTGATTAATAGTTTCTTACATTGTTTATTAAACCCATCATTGTGTATCTGGTTTATAAGCACCGTCTTCTTCACCCACTTAAAGCTATTATCTGATTATTGATCCTTGAGGGCATTGGTTTATTTGATTATTCATTTTGACTGTGTGGATATCGTATTGTAGTTGAGTTATTCCATTGATCCACCCATACAAAAACACAAAAACAAGTTTACTTTAAGTTACTAAGCATCTTTGACTTACAACCTCAAAGAGTTTCTTGGAGTGATAACACCTTCAACCATACCTTTACCGTGTAGTCCTTGAAGGTCCTTCTATCTGATATGTACCAATCTTTGATGCCACAATATAGTATTTTCTCTAGAGACTATATGATTTTTTTCTTCTTCAACTCCAATCTCAGGAATAATGGAACTGTTGCACCCGTCACTAATAGTGCTTCCTAGTAGCTTATATAGGGTTCCAATTTGAACTCCCTTCAACAACACCATTTCCCCTCAATCAATCTTGTAGGTTTCTTTCTCAAACACTATTTTTACCCTTACATCATCCATTTTTCCTACAAAAATAAATTTTTTGGCTAGTCTTGAGATGTGTAGAACACCAGTGAGTGTTCTAATCCTACCATCCATGAGCTTCAACTTGACTTTTCCTTGTCCTATGATTTTGGATGTCGATTCATCTCCTAGAAAAAAGTCACCTCCATCATACCTTTCATACTCACAAAACCATTCCCTGTGAGGAGTCATATGAAAGGATGCACCTGATTCAACTAACCATGCCTCATAATATACATGTGTGCTTGAATAATCCAAGTACACATACCTCTTCACCTGAATATTTTTTTTCTTCTGTAGAAGGGGCATCATCATATGCCTTCCCTCTCTCAACACTTTTGGATCTACATTATTTATTTTAGTGCCCTTCTTTTCCACATCTCCAACATACCTTTACAATTTTTTCGGGAGATTTAGATCTTCCCCTAGATTTGGATCTCCCACTTCATGAGGACTTAGATCTATTTCTTTCCTGGGAGTGTCCTCTTACAATTAAGGCATCTGTGCTCTATCCTTCCATGTTTTTCTGCCTCATATCCTCCGACAACAAGGATGATACCACATCATCAAAGCTTAAAGTAGTAACATTACTTATTATGGCTACAACCAGACTATCCCACAATTCTGGTAAAGAGCACAATAAACCAATACACTTATCATCACCATAAATATTAATATCAATAGACAACAACTGACTTACCACAATATTTAAGGCATTCGAATGTTCTTCCACCGAGTCTCTATCTTTCATCCTCAGGTTGTAAAACTTCTCCAGTAGGAAAAATTTGTTTACCAGGGACTTAGACTAATACAAATCCCCTAAATTTTCCCATAATTCCTTGGCTATAGCTTCCCTTGACACATTCAATAACAATGAATCTAAGAGGCACAACCAAATTGTGCTCTTCACCTTTCGATCCAACTTTTCCCAGTATTTTGTTGACATTCCTGTAGGTGTAGTACCTAGATCCACAATGATCCATTGATCTTTGTCCACCAACATATATTCCATCTTGAGCTTCCAAAACTCAAAACTTTTCCCATTAAATTTCTTGATCTCTATTTTTGAACTTCTCGCCATTTCTTTTGACCACAAGAATCAATACCACAAATCTCCCATTGTAACAAGGTTTATCATAGATCCAAGCCAAATCCCTAGCCACAAAGGCATCACCTGAAGCCAATAACTTCTTTGATACCAAATGTAGATTTTAAACTTGTGCAATTAATTACCGCAAATGGATTCTTAATAAAAACAGAAAAGATACAATGGCACACACACAATACACAAAGATGTTTCCTTGGAAATCCAAACTGGGAAAACCAACAAGCTTCTTAGATTCGCACCTCTAATTCTTTATTCATCATATTCATTGTTTACAATACAATATATATGATCTAGCGGTATCCAAAACCCCTAATCCATTGACCTGGATTATTCAACAACCCTAATTCCTTAACCATAATTAGAAAACCATCAACGGAAACCATGTGCCGAAAAACTGCTAAAAATGGATGCAAAAACCCACCAATTTGTTTTATTGGGGGCTCTGGCCCCGAACCCCCGGGAAGGGGGAGCTCCACCCCCCCTGCGACCCCACTGTGGCCTCTCCGTGCCTAGTGCAACGCAAACACTATGTTTGGTTATGAAAATAATATAACACATACCCAACAAATCTCTGTTACAATGTTTTCATGGCATTCTATGCCTCTTTCTCCCCTATCCAAACGACCCTTTGGGAATGAATGTAGAAGAGGAAGTAGGGAGAGATGGCACAATGGAAAGGACAACAAGATGAACTTTATTTTCTCATTCCTTACTGTTCTCTCCTATTTCATTTATTTCTTTGTCTCATTCACTTTACATTTGCATTGTTTTACAATGTTTGCATAACCTTCATAAATTATTGAATTGCCTTGTCGTTTCAGATCAATTAACTTAATTTTAATGAACCTAAAATCTATGAAGAATTAGTGGAGAAGGGAGAATGATATATTACAAAGAAAATGGAACACTAATGAACCCTAACACGTGTAAAATGTGGTGAGTACCTGCACAAGAGATCTAGCTAGCAGAAGATCGAATACAACTTGAAAAATAGAGAAGACATGATAAAAATTGGAGAGAAAATAATGAGAAAATGTATTAACCGTATTCCACACTCAAAAGAGTGAATAATTTACAACATATATATTCTACATGAATAACTAATGTGCCATAGTAGTGATCTAGAGAAATCTAGACGACACTCACTGATAGACACTGGAGTGAACTGCCACCTAGTCCTAGTTAACCGATCCATGAAATCATGAATTAACTGAGTCACATGTGTGAAAGTGAGAGAAACACATTCAACTGTTGGTGATAAAACTGAGGTTTCCATGCATGAGTGAATTCCACTAGTCTAACTGAGTGTATTTGAGTGTAACTAACTCCGAACTAAAGAGGAATGTCCTATTTTATAGGGGAATATTCTCTAGAGAGAATATTCTCATCTAAGGAAGCATTCTCAACATTAGACTATCAAATTTGGGAAAATAATTCTAGGTGAGTGTGTAATATCTCCAACACCCNGCCCCCCCCCCTGAACACTACTAGGGTGTAAATGATGAATGGGTCCTGGAAACCAAGTCTATGTTAGGTACCCATTGTATAATGCGTATAAGAATAAGACACTGAAAAAATGAGGAAAGAGGGAAAAAACTCATGGGAACCCCCCCCCTTCAAATTAAAATGCATAAGAAAAAAATTGAGAAGGAACAAAAAGAAGTTGCTAAGCAACTGTGTCCTTCACTCCACGAAGACCTCACAACTGTGTAAGTTTGTGCTCGTTGAATATTTTGTTGAAGATGTAGATGTTTATACATATATGATGAAGTAGATGCATCAATGCTATGTCTGCACATATCCATTTTCTCTTATTTTAAATAGGAATATCCAAATTCTATGCCATGATAACTTTGGATGAAACTTTAAAAATCGTGCGGCCATTTCCGGAAAAATGCTAAAAATTTGTTGATTTTAAAATGCTCATAACTTCACTTATCGGACTCCGTTTCAGACGATTATTTTTTTGAAATTGGGTATTTTTTTGAGAGGAATTCAAATATCCAATTTGTTTTCTACAAATTCTGCCTAGAAAATGTCAAAATTGCATGTGAAGTGCGCGACCTCCTTTTTGGGTCCTGAGATTCATGCATGGCACATGCATGTGGCTCCTCGGATGCATGAATGTTGCATGAAAAATTGTTTGCATGCGGATCCTGATATGCATGAATGATATATTTCATATGTGATTCATAAAATATATATGAAATGGAGTAGACATCATCTTCAATGAATGGAACAAAAATTTGTGCAAATAGTTGTGTAGAAGGCTCTTCAAACTGAGATGATTGATCTTCTAGTGGATTTTCTACTAGCTCTATGTTGTCAACCTTTTTCATGCAATATTCCTCATTCCCAAATAGAACCTCCAATATGGTCCATAATTCATTTGGAGTTGAGTCTTGTGATTCATCATATACTTGATGGAAAAGTTCAGGAGAAATAGACAAGCAGATACATCCTATGGGCATATATTTCTATTGAGAAAGTCAATTTTCTCATCAGCAGAATCATGATATACTTCCATTGCCATGGTTATTTGCTATAAGCCTTTAGTTCTAAGAAGAAGTATAATCTTTGGCTTCCACTCCAAGTAGTTATACGATGTTAGAACTGCATATGGCATAAATTTCATTCTTCCTACATTCTTCAATGTTCAATACTTGCAAATAAAAAATGTTGGTGCGCCTTATTCCTAGAAACCTATGGGATTTGACACCATGTAAAATGTGGTGAGTACCTGCACAAGAGACCTAGCTAGCAAAAGAATGAACACAACTTGCAAAATAGAGAAGACGAGAGAAAAATTGGAGAGA
Source organism: Picea engelmannii (assembly GCA_009831015.1). NCBI lineage: Eukaryota > Viridiplantae > Streptophyta > Pinopsida > Pinales > Pinaceae > Picea > Picea engelmannii. The sequence continues at coordinate 28,375 of ML807405.1, forward strand.
AAATAATGAGAAAATGTATTAACCATATTCCACATTCAAAAGAGTGAATAATTTACAATAAGTATAGGATACACGAGTAAATAATTCACGATAGTAGTGATCTAGAGAGATTTAGACACTGACTGACAGACACTGGAGTGAATTGCCACCGAATCCTAGTTAACTAATCCATGCAATCATTAGTGAACTAAGTCACACATGTGGAAGTGAGAGAAATACATGCAATTGTTGGTGATAAAACTAAGGTTTCCGTGCATGAGTGAATTATACTAGTTTAACTGAGTTTAATTAACTCTAAATTGAAGAGGAACGCCCTATTTTGTAGGGGAATATTCTCTGGAGAGAATATTCTCATCTAAGGAAGCATTCTCAACATTGGACTATCAAACTTAGGAAAATAATTCTAGGTGAGTGTGTAATATCTCCAACAACATGAATCTTATAAAGGATGAAGTGGGGATTCCTATTAGTGCAACCCTAAACAAATGGTTAGTGGGAAGCCTAATCTAGATGACCCTTAATCAACTTGATATCAACTATGCTATTGGAACATATTCAAGATACACAAAAAAGCCAAAAATCAGTCATTCAAAGCCCATGCAAAGAATATTTTGATACATAAAAGGAACACGGAATTGGGAATTAAAATATACCGAAAGTGATGTTAATGTTGCACTAGTTTGTTTCACAGATTTTGACTAGGTAGTGGTGGTGTGTGTGGGGGGATCGTTATAGATCCCAATGGGAAATAATAAGTAAGCATTGAATGAGGCTTAGGTGGAGCTACAAATAATTAGGTAGAGGGATTGACACTTTATCAAGGGCTAAATATTTTTTTTATTCAAGGAAAATTAGGAATTTAATTGTCATTGGAGACTCAACTATAATTATAAGACTCAAGCACTGCCTCACTTCTTCGTCTAATGGAAATATGGAAAGAATTATCTCAAGAATTTAAAAAGAGACTTTACCTTTTGATCATATAGAGTATTTCCATGCATTAAGATTATGAAATCATTAAGAACAATATTACAAACTTAACGAGAAATATTACCTCAAAATGAGAACTCTATCCCTTAAAACCCATATTTTTGCATAAAAAACCACAAAATTAACCCTCAAATCAAAAAGTGGCGCTAAAAGTAGCACCCTTTTTTTTGAGGTTAAAATTATAAATTTTTTTCAAGCATGGCCTAAAACATGCGTATAGTTGCTCCAAAAAACCTTAAAATCAACACCTAAATCAAAGAATGGTGATACCGACAGATATTTTTTTTCTAAACATTAAAACTATACCTCATTTCAAACGTTATCCTAGTGCGGCAAGTACCATTGCAACCAAAACCTAAAAATTAACACATTTTTGAAAGTGGTGTAAAAAATTATCACTGCTATAAACCAAATCATAAAATCAACCCTTAAATATTTACTTTTTTAAGGTTAGTTTATCACTCCAACCACAAGATAATACATAATGGCATGAAAATATCACCATTTCAGATGTCAAACTTCAACATAACTTCGAAATATTTTTTTATTTTAAATAAACAAGTCTATACAAATTACATTTAATGAAACATAAATTATTTTGTTACATTATCCATATTCAAAATAAAAGAGCTAAATTTTTTTGTTATATATTCTCCATAATAAAAACATATAATTCATAAAACATAGAAATGATTCATAACTTCATGTGAGATCATATGTAAATGAGAAAACTCATTTCTGGTTACCATACAAACATCATATTGATAAAAAATACATAAAATGTTTCATACACTTAATCAAATTCATCCATGGATTCTGACAGACCATCATAATCTACATTGTCTTCAGATGAATGAATGGATGAAGATGTAGATGATCCATATTGTTCTCTATTATCAACTAGTGCACCATCTGAGTCTGCATGTATGCTCAACATTTCAGATGTCAAAAGCCTCTTTGATCTACGACTAGGTTCAACAGAATCCCATCTTGCACTTATCTCTTATGGAAGAAACCTCTTGATAATATATGTGGTCCAAGAGCGAAGAGTTCCTCTCTTTTTCAAATTGAAGACATAGACAAGTATGTCAACATCCTCTAATTTTAATAGGTCGGTGCAACAACGAGTTATATTTTGACGCTTTCTTTTTCTCTTTCTATTGTTCTGTTTCTCAACCACCATCTCTTGCTTGTACACACCATTGAATGGGTGTGTACTTGTTGCATAACAATGCACTTCAACTGCTATAACATCTACATTTTCTTTATCTATCCTTATAACCTTTGCAATCCAGAATGGATAACAATGTGAATCTTCAATCGCTAAGACTGCAATCATGCAACCCTCCTTAATATCTTGTGTTGAACTCTTGTAAAGATCTTCCATGGCTTCACATTGTGCACATGATCTTCTATAACCAATATACATTTCTCTTTCCTCTACCCGTGAAAACTCAATAACATCTTGAGATTCCTGTTGTTCAACAATGTTTCTTTCTTCAGATTCATTTGATCTATTTTGTGGCCAAATAAATGGAGTCTTCAAAAATGTATCTTCATTTGTGGAGTTTGAAATTATGTCACTTTTATCATTGAAAAATAACTCCCACCAAACATAATCAACAACATCAAAGTACTCATATGTATATTTAATGGAATTTTTTATTCCCTCCAAGCATTCAGAATAATCTACATCTCTATTACACCTTCGTGCATTATGTATTTCAACAAATGATTGTAATAACATTAACTTTTATGCAAATATTGGACGATCTGGAATGAACTTAAAAAATTTCAAACCTGATGAAGGCTCCCATTCTATAGTAGTTGAATACTTCTTTCCCCATATAAGTGTTTTCCCATCATTTGTTTTCAAGAAAAATTGATGTTGGAAGCTAATGTCATTAACCTGCTAAATACATTTTTCTTCACCATGTGATCCCTGGATAAATCTTCGCATGCCAACAATTTCTTCTAATATGTGAAAAATAGTCTATGGAATGTATGATTTCTTAATACATTCAATTAACGATGGTAGGATTCCAAAATTTTTCCTCTTCAATTTTACTGAAAAAACGATTGAACATTTGATCAATATGATCATCCGTGTGTCAAACAAGAAGGAAACCAACTTTAACCTTTTGAAAGATTCCCAGTTCAACAACCATGATGAGATATCCAAAGACAATTTGTTTTTTGTTTTCACGACTAGTGTTGTCCAACTGCAGATATAGAACTTGAAAAAGATTACCAGACCAGTGATTGATCACATGATGAATTATGGTCATGGTCAAATTTGCATCATTATGAATATTTGGAGCTGTGAAGTATATCCTTGGACACATTGTTCCATTAAAAACCATACAAACAACCAAGTGAAACTGAATGAAATTCTCTTCCTGTAAATTTTTAGGTGTACATAAAAAATGTGTCAGAAGTGTTTTTTTCTGGTCCATGCCATCAATTATCTTACCCATATATTTATCTGGAGCATCATACCACTTCTTTCTATGTTTGTACAACTTTTTCCTTTCACTTGATTGTTGATTCCTGTTTTCTTGAAGTGCTTTGACTATAGAATCTGCACATGACACAAAATTAAAATATTGATAACATATTTTCATAGTTGATAACTATCGAATTTAAACAAAAAAATTTGTAAATATATACCTCTTTCTACCCCTTCGGATTTATCTCTTCTTGCTTTAAGAGAAACACATACACTATAAATCCCCATCCTTGACTTCTTAGGAATACCGATATTTTTGAATTGTCTCTTCCATACTCTTGTAATATATGCATATGAAATAAAGTTATGATTTCCTTCAACACTTTCAACATATTCTTTGTATAACTTGTAGATTTTATTCCTGGAGAAATTATCTGGAATATGTATTGTCTCTCTATCTGGCATAGACTCTCCATGTTTGGAAAAGAAGTCTTGCATCCATGATAATGTCGTGTTTGTTAATGGGCCAATCTCTCATCCATGATGTACCTTTGAACAAAATGTAGGATATTTTTCCAATCTTGTTTGGATCCTTGATAGACAAATATTACCAATTGAGTGGATTTTTTTGAAATCCTTTCTGCAAAGTAAAAGATTACCAATGCGATAATCATATCCTGTCTTCGTAGATATCATGCACCCCACTAAATATGATTTTTTCATGCCCTTATTCATTGACAAATAATTCTTCCTTTTATGCAAGGCATACATGTAGGCTATACTTTTCAAACAATTTTTATGACAACAATCAGTAGAAATCAAATCACTGATGGAAAATGATTTAGTGAGTAATTCTTTCCCGGACCTTGTATAACTAGAATGATTTGGATTGACATAAAAAGGTCTAGTCCTCGTCCTGGACACAATATTTATTTGCAATCTCTCCACTATTTGAACATCATGATTAGGAGGAACATCATTCTCACTATAATCATACATAGCATTCTGAGGAGACCGAACAAGAGATTGTTGATCACCTTGATTTGTTGCACTTGAATGATTTAGAACGTGATCTCCATTCTTAGTTCCATCATCATTTTCATTGATAATCTCGTGTAGAAGAGAAATATCAAGATCATCAAGAAAGTGTACACAATCGACATAATCATCTTCACTACTTTTGAAATATCCAATTGAGGGAAATTCTACATCATCCTCATTACTGCCCTCAAAATGCTGACCTGGAGGACAATCTTCAACATTCTCATTAGTACCTTGGAAATCATCACTTGGAGGAAGCTCTTCATCATCTTCATTGAAACCTTTAATTTCTCTTGCTAAAACAATACCTTCACCATCCATGTCAGTACCTTCAAAATCCTCATTAGTCCCTTCAAAATCCTCACTTGGAGGAAAATATTCACCATCCTCATTAGTCCCTTCAAAATCCTCACTTGGAGGAATATCTTCTTCCTCCTCATCTATACCTTCAAAATCATCACTCGAAGGAAAATCTCCATTATCCTTATTTGTGCTTTGCAAATCCTCACTAGGAGGAATATTTTCATCCTCCTCATTAGTGCCTTCAAAATCCTCACTTGGACGAAAATCTTCATCATCCTCTCTACTACCTTGATAATCCTCACTCAGAGGGAAATTTTTATTATCCTCATCAGTACCTGTGAAATCCTCACTTGGAGGAAAATCTTAATCTTTCTCTTTACTCCCTTGAAAATCCTCACTTGGAGGAAAATCTTCATCATCTTCTTTATTGCCTTGAAAATCCTCACTTGGAGGAAACTCTTCATCATCCCCATCTGTACCTTCAAAATCCTCACTTGGAGGAAAATATTCATCATCATCAGTAATACCTTGGAAATCCTCACCTGGAGGAAAATCTTCATCATCCTTTTCACCATATTCCTCCCCTTCATCATTGGTGCCTTCAAAGTCTTCAAAATCAGAACTTTCCCGACCAATATGCTCAATATCATTGCTTGCACTATGATAAAATTTCTCACTAGGTGAAAAATATGACTCCTCATTTACATTAGAAGTATTCCCACCACATTTGTCAGTCTAAGAAGAGGAGGCATGTGAACAAGATGTTGATGCTCCCGAAATAAAATCATCTCTATCTAATGAATCCATCACCGCTCATTACAAACATATAATGGTGCAAATGCCCACTCTCCCAATGACATCCTTATATCTTGTGGAATGAACATTTCCCTCCAAATTTTTCCTCTCAAAATTTCCCTCCATTTTTTTGCCAAAACTTTTCCCCCCAAAATTTCCCTCCAAATATTTCCCAAAAATTCCCCCCCCCCCA